>CAKALG010020350.1:0-11125 GCA_916700815.1 Helicolenus hilgendorfi | reverse complement strand
CCAGCTTCTTTGAATCGGCCACTTTCCTCACAGCTTTCATGAAGTCTTCCTGAGTGACGTACTCACGGTCGACGCAGATGGCAAACAGACCTACTTCTGTGCACACGTTTCTCAGATCAGCTCCGTTGAAATCGTCTGACAGCTTCACAATGGCTTCATAATCTATCTCTCCGTATATATATATATATATATATACTCCTTTAAGACACTGACAAGGTGTGATATTGTTTTTTTTCTTGCAGTCTGTCTTTGGGGATGAAAGCCAAGCAGCGAGGGACTGATTGCCAATTCAGGTAGTCACCTAAAGGGAGGTGAAGCTGTCTCGATAATGACATTCATAACACACATTTACGTCTAGATATGTCGGCTTTATATTTTTAGCCTGTTGTACTGTTAGCGAAGCCAACCTTTAAATAATTGTCACCTTCCCAAGAACACAC
The DNA here is from genome assembly GCA_916700815.1 of Helicolenus hilgendorfi. NCBI lineage: Eukaryota > Metazoa > Chordata > Actinopteri > Perciformes > Sebastidae > Helicolenus > Helicolenus hilgendorfi. The sequence continues at coordinate 10,685 of CAKALG010020350.1, read as the reverse complement.
TGTACTCGTACGAACTACTGTTAGCAATGTGGGCGGTTATTCATCTAAGATTCCTCTTGAAATTACGTCAATCATTAGGGGCACCTTGAAAGTAGAAGTTTGACATTTTGAGAGAAAAAATGCTTATTCATTTACCGGTAGAGTTAAACGAGAGGATTGATAACACTCCCATATATTGTAAATGTGTGGCCTAGCTGTAGCCAGCAGCCGGTTAGCTTAGCTTAGCATAAAGACTGGTTCTGTCCAAAGGTTAAAAATAAAAAAACATCTTTAAAGTTTACTAATTAACAAGTTCTAATTTGTTTGTTTAATCCATAAAAAAAAAAAAACAGCCAAGAAGGAATCCGGCACATAATCCGCTGTAAAATGGTGAGTTGTTGCTTTTGTTTTTATACTGAGAAGACAAACGAGATATAATGTGTTATATAGTGAACTTTAATGGCTATGTGTTTACAGTCTTTCTGCTAAGCTAAACTAACCATCTGCTGGCTGTAGCCTTATATTTAATGGACAGAGTGGAATCAATCTTCTCGTCTAATTCTCAACCAGAAAATGAATAAGTGTATCTCCCAAAATGTTGGATTATTCATTTAAACATTGGGGCGTGTAATCTGTCAATTCCCTATGTTTTCCCTGTTTTCTTGTCTGTTCATGATGTGTTTAAATTACAAAAAGAAAATCTTATTTTCTGTGATCTGTTGAGTGAATATTCTTATATCAGTGTCTCTTTGTTTGCCAAAACTTGTGTCACTCTTTTCACAAACTAGAGTCTCAGCATCAAGGCCAGCCCTGGCTCAGCTTTCTGCTGCTTCCTCCATTCTCCGGGGACTTACCGGGCTACTCATCCACAGGTAACACCATGTATGTCTTTCCTGCAGCCGTATCAGTTTCCTCCGGGGGATCCTACTGTGGAGAGGCCTTCCTCTGGCAGTCACTGCATCGAAACTCCTGTGAGTCATTACATGCCTACATACCTCTCTCTCTCGCTCTCTGCTGTTTATTAAATTCACACCACCTGCCTTATCAATTCCTAATGAGTCTCGTCCCTCTCATAGATGTAACAGTGACTAAGAACAGCTTGGTGTGCGGTGTTAGTTTGCTGTTGTTGTTATTGAAAGTGTTGAACAGCAGGGAGGCCTCCACTGGATTAAAATGGGCTTTGTGTTCTTGGCAAAACCTGCGTCTTCATGATATGAACCAACACAAGCACAAACCAATATGAAGCATTTCTCCTGCGGCTGTGTCTTGATCTGTTTTTCAACTTTTTTAGCATGAGCTACACCTGACCTGACCACCTTTGTCAGCGTGACCGCATGACAGGCCAGGTAAACTCATTCCCGCTCTTAAGAAAAAGTCAGTAGGGCTTCAGGTGAGCTCTGCTGGGTGTTGCAGCAGAAAAAAATCAATTTCCTTCCTCAACTCAAAATTTCAAGGCTTTTTCCTTTCTGTGTCCGTATCGATCACCGAAACAATTGCGCCGCCACCCAGGACGCTCAGTAGAGGCGGCATTAAATGGGGATCGGAGACAGTGGCAGAGTTTATTACCAGTTGTTGAGCCCTGTGGGACATCGATTACATGAGTGAGCTGAGTGTGAACTGCAAGAGTGAGTCTGAAAATGTGTGAATCTTGAGACCTTTAAAATGTCTTTAATGCTTAAGACACTACGCCTCTGTCTCCCAGAAATGATGTTTATGTACTACTACTAATTTGTGAGCCATAAATCTACACTTCTGGATATATGGCAAGTGGAATCACACACTCACGCAACCTGGTCTCACAGGAAGGCGTATATGTAGTATGACATTACAAGGACATCCGTGTGTCATGAGGATGCATTTTAGGTTTTTCGCGTGTCATTTGTACGCCACGCAACAAAACTTTGGTAATGTCCGCAGTTAGGATTCGGCAAAAAAAACACTTAAGATTTAGGAAAAACGTCATGCTTGGGCTTAAAATAAGTATGTAAACTAATTAGGGCTGTCAATCAATTAAAATATTTTATTGTTATTAATCGTATGATTGTCCATAGTTAATCATGATTAATTGCAAATTAATCGCACATTTTTGATCTGTTCAAAATGTACCTTAAAGGGAGATTTGTCAAGTATTTAATGCTCTTATCAACATGGGAGTGGGCAAATATGCTGCTTTATGCAAATGTTTGTTTATATTTATTATTGGAAATCAATTAACAACACAAAATGATGACAGATATTGTCCAGAAACCCTCACAGGTACTGCATTTAGCAAAAGAAAATATGCTGTAATGCATGTGATCATCATAATGTGGGCATGTATGTAAAAGGGAGAATCATGGGTACCAATATAACCCATTTTCAGGTTAAGGGAACCCTTTGAAAATGGCCATGCTAGTTGGTCCTCACCAAAATTTTGCTTAAGTTTGGAGCATTATTTAACCTCCTTTGCAAGTTAGTAGTTAGTATGACATGGTACCAATGGATTTTGGATGGTTTTCTAGTTTCATATGATAACAGTATCTTCACTCTTTAAACTTAAAAGGCCTGCTACAACCTAAAAATCGCAAGTTGCGTGAATTTGCATGAAAGAAATTAGTGGCGTTTAAACAAATTTGCGTTAACACGTTATTATCGCATTCATTTTGACAGCCCTAAAACTAAGTCAAATACATACAGAAACAACGTAACATAAGTAACATGGCAAATGTCACTAACGTAACTCACAAAACGAAACACCGGTCACAAACACTGGTCTTAAAAGTTCCTTGTATGTTGGACCCATCCACCTTCCCACCCGGCCACCGTAACCGGTCTTTTTCGCTTTTTATTCTACGTCACTAGCTCTAAGTGTAGCATATCTATGCGGATGCATTCACATTGCAGTCAGTATAGACTACATGGCGTACAAATTACATGCCAATTGCAAGAAAGGCGTTTTTATTGCACGCTAAATGCCTTGCACATTGTCCTGTCATTCATATGCCGAACGGGCTAACTCCCAAGTTTTACTTTTTTCGGTTCTTCCCATTCTGCTGACATGGCTTGAATGCAGCACCATGGTTAGCAACACACATTTCACTAATCTTCAAAAGTCACTGGCAGAAGCAGCCTCACGTGTTCTGTGGAGCAAGTGGAGAACTGACAGGCAAAATGTACCACCTTATAGCAAAGGATGTGTTCAGTATGTTGCATCGAGTCGAGTGGAGCAGCAAGAAGTCTGACAGGCTTTCAAACAAAGGCATGATTGCTGGTGAGAATGAAGACTTGCCTCACGCATCAGATTAGTTTTGAAACTTATCCACTCAGAGTCAGTGTCTGAGCCCCCGCTTGTCAATCAGCACCCGAGAGATGAAGGACAGAGAAGAGCTCAGAGAAAAACGAGAACTGAAGAGGAAAACACAACGAGACTGTGGCTGGCTTCGCCGGCATAAGAGGTGGAAGGTGTTATGATATAATTTGGAGATACTTTTGAAGACTCTCTCGGCTTCAGTTGTTAAGAGGTGCCCTCTTTACATGTTCCCATGTAAAAAGAAAGAGTCTTTACCTTGTATTTGTAATAACATTGTGCGTTCTATTCTATCTTATACAGTCCCTTTTTCATATATACATGCAATATAAATTATATAAGTGGGTCGCCTTTCCTCACACTCTCCTTTGCTTTCAGGAGAGCTCTTATGTTGGAGTGGAGAAGCAGGGCAGCCTGTACCCCCAATAACACTTATGAACCTATTACAGTGAAGGAGGGTGACTGTGGGTGAACAGAGGAAGAAGGTGTCAGGAAAGAAGAGCAGGTCATTGTAAGTGAAATCAGGCAGTGCTTCATTGTCTGCCCGTCTCTTGGGATGCCTCCATCTGTTAAACAAATATCTTACGTTCATATTAAAAAATGAATGACGCATCGAAAAATACCATGAAAGATATTTTGGCAACATTTTAAATCCATGCAAGGCAAAGCAGTCGGAGGACTCCAGCATCTCTCACGCCTGCTAAACGCCTACCCAAGAGTTCTGTTTCTGTCTCTTGTTTCACACTTTGCCTTAAATGGTTATCTTGGCAAGCACAACATAAAACCACACGTATACACAAAAATACACGAAACACAAAATATGTCTGCCAACAGTTCACAAACTACATGTCAACACTTTAATACCACTCAGTAGCTATACAGTATTTGCCAATTGGATACGGTGATGTTAGATGAACTCTTCTTTAAGGGGTGCAAAAATGTGTATTTAATATGTACATAATGAAGAGGCTGGGGTTAATTAAAGTATTTTACCATATACAATATTAATTTAAATAAATTTTCATCCTGATTAACTTGAAAAAGTTCATAAATTTGTTAGGAAATTGGTCAGTATGCAGTTTCGAGGAATAACACCGGTTCATTATATCTAACAGTCGGCTCTTAAAGGAACAGTGTGTAACATTTCGGGGGATCTATTAGCCGAAATAGAATATAATATTCATAATTATGTTTTCATTAGTGTATAATCACCTGAAACTATAAATCCTGTTTCGTTAGCTTAGAATGAGCCCTTCATATCTACATAGGGAGCAGGTCCTCTTCACAGAGTCTGCCATGTTGCAACGCCATGTTTCTACAATAGCCCAGAACGGACAAACCAAACACTGGCTCTAAAGAGAGCATTTCATGTTTTTACGTTACCTGAAGGCCTCCGTGGTTCTCTGACACGCTTGTGAAACTGCAGTAACGTGAGCAACTCGGCGGCTCACATTACCGCAGTCTTAAAAAGTTAGGAGTGAGCGGAGGGGTATTCAGTTGGTTGCAATCTGCAACCACACATCTAGATGCCTCCAAATCCTACACCCTGTACCTTTAAATGTGTTTATCATTATCTATATGAAGTTCTTGATGTGGACGATTTTCAGGAACTACTTGTTAGATATTCATCAATCAGTGGCTTGATTTGTTTCTTATTTGTTTCACAGTAACTACTGTTCAGTTTTACCAAGCGCTTTTTATCCAGTTATAGTTCATCACCTCTTCCAGGTGACTCAGATGCATTTGAGAAAGGTTGAGGTACTGCAGTTCATCTATGTTGTACAGGACTGAAGCTTCCAAACAGTGGAGTGCTGCCATGTTTTGAGTAGTGCAGGCACAGGTCGTGGTAATTGGTTTTTCGACAAGCACCGACCTGGCCCCTTTTTCCTCTCCGCCGGGTCTTCTCTACTTCTGCTTTTTTACTTTTGAAAAGAACCACAGCGACAGAGAATTGAAGCTCCCAACATTAAAAAGACCCTCTGGATCACTCTTACTGTGGCTCTCCCTCTTCCTCTCTCTTGCAGATTACCAATCTTATTAAATCTGCAGCAGGTGTGCGGCATGAAACACACAGTTTTGAGTTTGACATTACATCACACTACGCTTCAGCACTGAGGCTTAAGCCTCCTCGGGTCTCTTTGTATTCCCCCCAGAGTGCAGCAGGGACTGTTTCAAGTGCTCTTTAACACGTGACTGTGCAACACTATCGCCCCCAAATATTCCATCATTTACCATGTCGCTGTACTTACTATAATAATGACACACATTCTGCAAGTAAAAGTGAATTAGTACATCAATAATTCAATATTCTCCTCCATGTATGGGATCAGCCGACCTGTGTGTTTTTACATGCTTCTGTAACTGTGATTATATATCTATTTATTAATTGTTTGCGACATAATTTCTCTCTTCTCTGCTGGTTTTCTCATGAGCAGTACACTGCAGGCACAACCTGCTGTAGCCTCATCACTTCAGGAAGCATAAAGCAATCTGAAAAACAGTGCCATCTAGGGTCCAAATACCCTCATAGCTGCAAGGAACACAGTCCATGAAGGCAAAGCAACTCCACAGGTTCTGAAGGAGTCACAGATTGTACAACACGGGCCCAATGTCAAAAAAAAAAATAGCTGAAATGATGAAGAAACTTTTCATAGTCACCGTTATGATTGTATAAATAGTAGCCTGTTGCAGCTTTTAAACCAAAATCAAACAGTCAGAGAAACCTCTCCATGAATCCTCTCCCACCTCTGTGAGAAACTACATCCTGTGATTCAGCAACATATGCGGGGATTTGCCTTTTCCTGGATCCGTCCGTGAGCATGCTGCCTCCGAAATACTCATGTAACGAGAGGGCTGTCCTGGCTCCTGTGCTAGAGTGTGGAGGCGAAAGGCACATTGGTCAGTGGTGCTTCCTCAAAAACTTTTTTTTCTCTCACATTCACTTATATGGGCATTTGTTTATGTAACTGTGCCTGCACTGGCCCACGCCTCCCTCTCAAATGAGCTCCGACGAACCAGACGGTATTCAGCGTTCAACTAAGCAGGTGCAACAACTTGGCTTTCGGTTGTATAGAATTAGATTAATGTTCATTAGCACGTATTTATTGATTACACCCAAATTTGCTCTGATGACCGAGCAGCTCTGGTTCAGCAGCTGGAGGTTAAATAAACTGCAGTTTACCAGTTAGATGGTGAACAAAGTTTGTTTTCTCATTTTTCCCAGACTGCCTAGAGACCTTCCACCAGACTTATAACCCCTGTTTGTCCAGTTTATCCTTATAAACATCAGTTTATCGTCACAACTCGTTATTTATCCTGGTCCCGTGTGACTGCCATCCCCATTGCAATTGCAGACGCATGGAGAGTGTTCTTGAGCATCATCAGGTCAAACTCGTCCTCAGCTCCCTCACGTGCCGGGTGCCTAGCTGCTCATCTGATTAGACAATTGGACATAATTGGTACATGCATTGTGAAGCTCTCTGCTCAAACAGCGGAAGGAGTGAAATATGAGCTAATATTAACCTGAAGGATTTTTTCCTGGGGCGACAGAGAATTTTATCTACGTATATAAACCTGTTGTTACAGAGATAATTATTAGTGGCAGATTACATGTGATTTTGTTCTCACATTAACCCAGCACGTTTTCTTTAGGTTGATGAGTTGGCGTGAAAGAGAAGGGAAGTTTTTCAGATGTAATCTGTGCAGTGACAGATCTTTTATTCAGCAAACTGTATGAAACATCCAATCACTAACAGGGCACCCGATTTGACTGTTATCAGCTCATTAAATGTGCGTTATTAGTCGCTATAAGCACCATAATTGCGGGTCAGTAGGGGCCTACTACGTTGTGAAAGTGAAACTTAAAAGCAACACGTTCTAACACATTGTAAAACTGCAAAACAGCTTCTTTAGGTTTAGGCATCAAAACTACAACTTCTTTAGGTTTAAGCAACAAAACAACTTCTTTAGGTTTGGGCAACAAAACTACAACTTCTTTGGGTTTAGGCATCAAAACTACAACTTCTTTAGGTTTAGGCATCAAAACTACAACTTCTTTAGGTTTAGGCATCAAAACTACAACTTCTTTAGGTTTAGGCAACAACACTTAAACTTCTTTAGGTTTGGGCAACAAAACTACAACTATTTCGGGTTTAGGCAACAAAAATACTTAGTTAGGTTTAGGCAACAAAACTTTAACTTTTTGGGGTTTATGCACCAAGCCCACTTGGTTAAGTTTAGGGAAAACCATTGTGTTTTCACTTAAAATAACTTTCAAAGCTGAAAATGAAACTTAAAGTGAAAGCCCTGTGTTTTGTGTGCCATCCATCGCCCCCGACCTCTACCTCATATGGAGTTTCACGCTGTCTATACTACAGCGTCTGACTTCCGCTTTCGCTCCTGTCATAATTACTACGGTCGTTAAAGGTATCTTCTTTTGTCATCTTCTTTTATTCCTTCTTTCGGCGATCGACCATGTGAATCGATGATAAATCCTACTATATGTTTAGCAGGGCCCTATTTACCCACATCTGTTAGGCTTCTAACCACTGTTCATGCACATTTAATGGCCTGATAACAGTCTAATGCTGAACAGAGAGGATAATGTGTGCATTTATGATGAATATCAAATAACAGGGTTAGAATGAACAGGAAAGGATTGTAATTATTGTATATAGCGGTGATTTGCAGTACCGTAGTCCTCATCTCTACAAAGTGTGATTTAATGGATTTAATGGATATAATCTACAGTATGATGGGAGATGAGTGGGATCAAGTCATTATGTGTCACAGGCAGCTCTACGTACTGTATGTGTGACATTACGTATTGTGTTGCGCTGCAGGAAGTTGTTTTTTACAGTGACACATTTTTTACTCTGAGGCTGCACACACGTGTGAAATAATACCACGTAGCAGGCAATACGCTGCTCTTTGTTTCCTCGTGGTGCCGGCGTCATAAGCCTGCTTGTTGGCTCCAATCCAAACAACAATTTTGCTGCAGCGGTTCTGATAACAAGAGTAACTCACTGGAGGGATTTGAGTTGGCTGTCTGCACACTCAAGTATCCACCATCCGCTGAATTTCAAATGATTTCTCATTTCAAAAACAGACAATCACAGTTTTAATGAATAGAACAAGTGCTTCTTCTAAGTGACAAAAGGTTAAGAAAATGATCATAACAATAACATTTGTGTGTGTGACGTGATAGTAAAAACAAAAGTGGCGAACAAACCAACATCAATTCAAAGAAGATAATTATTTAGACTGTATATACATAGAAGGAATTTGACTTCCGGTTGTCATGCAGCTCTCAATGTACTTAACACGGAATAGAAATAACAGAATAAAGAATACAATAATAAAAATATTTAGCATTAAAAATATCAGTCTGACCAACAGATATTCAATTTAAAATTATATAAAATATAAAAATTACTGTTTCAACACTAAATACAATCATAATAAAGTTACACTATATACAGTGAAGGCGTTAAAAAACTGTGACAGAAAATAAAATATCAAAGAAAACGCAATAGTACATTTTATTTTCTTCTAAGAACAGTTAGTTCATAATGTTTTTTTCTTTTATTGAGCTTAAGTTGGCACAAGCTTGGCTGATCTCATGGAAAAATATAGCAAACGTAACTCCCACGTGCCAAAAATAACCTTTACAGCCTTTGTCATGTCAAGTACTTTCCCCCAAGAATAGATGTAAAGGCTTTTTTTGGAATAAGTACCAGGAGTTCAACCAGGACACAATGATAGCTCTGTAATAGCAACCTGTCATTAGTGCTGAAAATAGAGTGTATTTTCCACATTACATGTACAGAGAAATTCCCATCCCTGCAGGTCACTGTAACCATTAGAAGCTATTATAGGTGACGTAAACCCCCCAGCCCTGGACCAACACCTGCTCTGCATCTGTTATAGTACACTGCTTTAAATGTAGCAGGCAAACTAATTAACGGAGGAGGAAATCACTTTATTTTATGTTGCATTCAGTAATTTTCCCACAACAAGTGGGATCTAAAAATTCACATGCCGCCACAACACAGCACAGCACAGCATGCCTCCTCACTCCCACCAGGCTCAGTTCTCTTCAGGAGACAGGAGGGACAGTGATGAGGAGGGACAATGACTGATGATCACTCATAAATCAGCCTCTCTGTTTATCACCTCCTGACTCATGTTGTTTGGACAGTTATTTCATTTTCTCTCTCTCTCTCTCTCTCTCTCTCTCTCTCTCTCTCCTCTCTCCCCTCTCTCTCCTCTTTCTCTCTCTCTCTTCTCCTTCTCTCCTCTCTCTCTGTCTCCTCTCTACCTCTCCTCTCTCTCTCTGTCATATAGCTTGGCTTAGAGGAGGAAACGAGCCAGCATTACAGCAACAGGCAGACACCCACGTTAGGTTATCCCTCTCACACTCAGAGAACTACCCAGAACCGCCCACATCCCGGGAAAGAGAGGGAGGGAGAGAGAGAGAGGGGGAGAGAGAGGAGGAGGAGGAGGGAAGGATGGATGGATGTAGAGGGGGACGCCTTATTCCTGTGTGCATGTGTTTGCAATGTGTGTGAGGGTGTGTTTCACACACACAGAGAGAGAGAGAGTGTGTGCGTGTGTGTGTGTGTGTGTGTGTGTGTGTGTGTGTGCGTGTGTGTGTGTGTGTGTCCTCTCCTGCATTGCTGCACCATGTGCGCCTCACCTCTTACTTTTAATTGGATGAGGAGGAGATACTGTCACTATGACAGCCGCCGGAACACTCATGCCGTCTGCACAGTTCAGAAAACACCCCTCCATGACCATCCAATGACTCCGATTGCCTTTTGATTAATTCATTAATGAATTAATTAAGGAGATCACACCTTTATGCCCCTCAATGAACTGGAAATTGTCTTTTAAATGTATGTGTATTACATTAAATATGGTGCTTATTAATGAATAAATTAGTAATCATAATGATATTTAATGATTATAATATATCAGAATCGTGTTTATTGCCAGGTGTAAGAGGTATACACTATGAATTTGCTTTGGTTTTGTTGGTGCGAGTCAAACAGTATAATAACAAAAGAATAGATAAAATGAGAATACAAATGATATTGATATAAGTTAATCTTTCATGTGCACCATGTTGCGCACACTGTTCCTCTCTGGTGTTTCAGATGAAACAATGAGCGTCTCCTCTCCTCGTCCCCTCGTGCGCTCTGCTGATCCTCTTTCCGGTCTACCTTTTGGCTCTACGTTGATATCTGCGTAGTTTGGTTTCTCATAATCGTTTGTCTCCATGCTGCACAGATCCCTCCCTCTTTTTCTCTCTTTTTCACATTCAGAGTGCCTCCCTCCCCTCCCTCCTCTCTCTCTCGCGCACTCACAATTTTACGCGCGCGCATACACACTTTACGCGTCTCCCCCGCACGCGGTGCTG
>CAKALG010020349.1:0-10285 GCA_916700815.1 Helicolenus hilgendorfi | reverse complement strand
GTACTGTAATCCTGGTGAATAAAACCAGAACCACGCTGTGCCACTAACTCACAGTCCAGAGTAAGTGTGTGTGTGTGTGTGTGTGTGTGCTGGGCTAGTGTCGCTGTGAAAGTTGTAACGTAATAGCTCACAACATACTAGACTTCTGTGTGTGTACCAACGAGCCTTGAGGCAGCTTTCATAAATAACACTCTCTTCATGTTATTAATGGAGAGCTTAAGGTTTTTTTTTCTTGCTTACTAGGAATAATCTTTTCCACCCGCTTCACCTCAGTATCTTTAATCTGGCTGCAAATGAACCAGGCCTCTGTTTCCAGGGTTATGGGGGGAGGATGTGTTGGTGTGTAACTCAATTCAGTGCTAGCATTTGTAGTTGATCTGTGAGTGCAAATACACACACTAATGTGGATGTTGCATGTCCAGTTTGTCCTCATCAAAATGTTGTAAACTCTCTTCTTGCTGCATCACTTTACTTAAAAAAGGTAAAAGTCACATAAAAGTGATGGCAGATAGTCTTTAAATTAGGGCTGTCAATCAACTAAAATAGTTAATCGCAGTTAATCGCATTATTGTCCATAGTTAATCGTGGAGGTCCGGCGCACTACTGGCCCGTCTCGCCAAACTACCTGAAGGCCACTGTAGTTCTCCGATATGCTTGTGAAACTGCGGTAACGTGAGCCGCAGAGTGTTTAACCATGCTACCGCTAGCTGCCGTCTGAGTTTCGTCGCTTCTAAAGTAGGCGAGGCGAAAGGGAAAGAGTGCATATAACAAGGTAGTGAAAGTCAATTGTTCGTTCCATTGCTACATCAGCGCCGAGTAGCAGAGCTACGCTTCCGCCATTTTGGACTGAAAGCGACTACCGGACGCCAGTAAAACGTCAGCCTAAAAAGTGCCGTACAAAAGTAAAACTAAATTATTTCTATTATGTTGTCATATTCTACAAAAATGGCCTGTGTTGAACAATAAAATATGAAGAATATAATAAGTAATTTCAGTCCAAAATGGCGGAAGCAGCTGTTGTCAAATAAACACAGACGTTTCATCTCTTTGCTTCTATACTCTTTGGCGAAGGTCCTGAGAGATACCACGGCGTTACCAACGTTTTGCACTCGCTGGCTCACGCAACCACAGTTTTGTAAAGGGAGGAGTGAGCGGAGGGGCACTCGGTTGGTTTCAATATGCAACCACACCACCAGATGCCGCCAAATCCTCCTACACACTGTCCCTTTAACTTGAGTCAGAGTTTTGACATCGTACAGCAAAGACTCCGAGCATCCACTGGCTTAAGAAATAATGAAAACTGTCAAAATAATAATAATTATAATGCGATTTGATATTATTTGTCTGCATTTCCATTGGTCGTTGCAGACATTTGGAAACCAAACACATTGTGCTTCCGCAATAATATAAAAAAATATCATTATTATTGGCAGAAATAAATCTACAAACCTGGCTTCCCCTCACGTAGTATGTCTTTGTGTTGTCAGAGAACAGGGCAGTAAAGTGACGGTGGTTTACCTCATGCGTGACCCAGCAGGAGCGACGATCAGCGAAGGGAGCCGTAAAAGTTTTACAACACAAGCTACCCCTCCTGTTTAGACATTATTGCGGTTTTACAGAAGCACATTAGACGTTGTTTCCACTGGAGCAGCTCAGACTGACTGTTAATTATCATGAAGCTCATGTCATGCACAGGGCTGTTGTGTTTTAGCTCAGAGGGTAAACGTGGACAGGATATGTGGTCTTCTTCGGTAGTTTTGCTGTGTGTAATATTTTTAACATCATATGATGGCTTGCATAGATTACATGTCAATCAAACAGTAGTAGGGCTGCTCCCTCTTAGTCGATTAGTCGACTAATCAACTAAGATTTCTTTAGTCGATTAGTCGTTTTTTTTTGCTTTTTTCATGCTGAATGACTTTTTTCCAAGTAACTTCTGAGCACACATCTCTGGTAAACACTAGATCTAAAGTGATTCCTTTGTGTGATTCTTTATGGAGAAACTCAGTTTCACAGATCTGTCGATTAAATCAACTAATCGATTAGTCGACATCATATGAGTGTCGGTCCACTAACAGTTTCTTTGATCGAGGACAGCCCTAATTTGTACACGCCCACACGGTCAGAGAAGAAGTCTAATCAGCCAAAAATAACCAGAATACCAGAGCAGCTATGTACATATGTAAGCTGTTAGACTTTCCCTCTCACAACAATCCTAAACTTGTATTTATTGGGGTATTAAACAGGTGTGATGTAATGCACCCTGGTAGTGAGCGTGTGGTTGCTCAACATTTTCCAAAACCAGTTTCTACCCAAAATCTCTGGCACTTTTCTCTAAAATGAATTCAGTGTTTCCTTATTAGTTTGAGCTACAGGCAGTATTATCCCTCTGACCTGTATATGTGATCCCAGTGGGATCCAGCCGGACTTGATTTCAGTAGCAGGAACACGGTGTCAGGACCTCCACATTTAACACATCAAAAACACACACACACACATGGTGATGGTTTTGGTGCTGCTTATCCCCCCGCATCAGGGGTTAACCCAAAATATAATAAAGCGGTATATTTGGCGGTCCCTGTGGACTAAAGCTGTAGTGTTTCCAAGCACCAGAGTCCCTTTAGAAAACCTCTCATTTTACTGCAACAGGGTCCGACAGTCTGCTCCATTCAGTCTTGGTTCTGGTTCTCCCGTGCCTCCCTTCCCTCCAGCGGGCCCAGCTATACGGCATGGCGACCAGCTAGAAAACCTAAAGAATCCATCGGTACCAACCATGTCAGACTAGCTTGTTGTGAAGGAGGTTAAATAACGCTCCAAACATAAGCTGACATGCCCACTTTATGATAATCACATGCAGTTTGGTGTAGTAATAGTCAAGTCAGCACACTGACACACTGACAGCTGTTGTTGCCTGTTGGGCTGCAGTTTGCCATGTTATGATTGGGGCATATTGTTTTATACTAAATGCAGTACCTGTGAGGGTTTCTGGATAATATCTGTCATTGTTTTGTGTTTTTAATTGATTTATAATAATAAATATATACATATATTAACATAAAGCAGCATATTTGTCCACTCCCATGTTGATAAGAGGATTAAATACAAATCTCCCTTTGAGGTTCATTTAGAACAGATACAAAATGTGTGATTAATTTACGATTAAATATTTTAATCGATTGACAGCCCTACAAAAAATATCATATTTTAGAACTCTATATCTTCAGGAACTCGTACGTCAGACTGTGATTTTAAATATAAGTGTTCCCTCCAAACGTCGGCTGGCTGCTTGGTCTATACCATACGGATGACGTCATCGGACCATAGCGACCCCGTCCTCCCCCGGGCCCTCATCGATTACACATGGTCCGTCTGCTGCCTATTGATCACGGACAACAAACTGATTACTGTAGCGACCCCATCTCCTGTATCGTAGAAGGCGATCAAACGGCGATGGCCTCATTTAGATCTCATATCCTCATTAGTGTTTCTGCTACATTTGATTGTTTGCTTTTCAAATCTTTTAATGGAATTTGATGCTTCAAGAAGTCTTCTTTAAGTCAGTTTTATAGAGATGTATTACTTTAAATCAAAACCCTTTTCATAGCTGGAGTGACGGCATTAGTAGCTCATGAAGCAAGCAGTTCCCGCGTGGATTTTATGTGGCGGGAAATGCAGATTACAGGTATAAAGACGGATAAAGAAATGAGCAATCCTCTCAGAGGGCACCATGAGCCTCTGCTCCTTCTGTTGATCTTCATGCATAACGTAGAAAATTCTGCAATGCCCCTTTTTCCTTTCACTTTTAAACCTTTGTATTGTATTGAAATCAGCGTGTAGATATTTATCGATATTATATTAGTAATTCTGTAATTGCTCCTTGGATCACCAGCCTTATCCTTTAGACGGTGTGGAGCATCACTTCATCTCAACCCAGAAGTGGCTGAAACAGAAGTGATTGTGATTGTTTGTGTGACTGGTCCTATGGGAGAGCTGGTGGCAGTCTCAGTCTTTGCTGCCACCGCTGATTGAATGTCGTGGAAACACTGCACGGACGTGATGTGATTTTCTTCCCATAATTTGGAAGAAATGTAAATGAAACGACCGTGCTCTGTTGTGAATTAGGCGTCGGCCCGGCTCTGTGTTTCCACATCAGACAGATTCAGATGTCAGTAGATCTGTGGGTGGATTTACAGACAGGAACAGTTTTATAAAATCAGTTTTGAAATATTTCCCTTTACAGATGAAGTGTGTTTTGTATCCTAAAAGTCAAACTGATGAGTCCTGATGTCGTTGACTAACTGTACTAAGTACTGAAGGCTTCATGGTTTGACCCAGTGTCAGACAGGGATATCCTCATTGATTGCCCCCGGGCTTCTCCTGCTGCTGCATATCCGATTCGTTATTGAGCCTCATCCGAAAGCAAAAGAACAAGTTCACACTCGCTCTACTTTGAATTTGAGGAAGATTATTTTTTCAACACAGCTTTTGGTGTTTGCAGGTGAAGCTTTGTCTGGCTGCTGTTTATTTAAACAGCTTCAACAGATTCACAAACCTGCTGTCTGTCTGCCGCGTCCAGATCAGACCGACTTAGACCTACGGTGTAGTCTTTGACTCTGCAGATGTGTGACGGTGTCTGACGGGCGTGGCAGGGACACATCAGGCTACTGAAACCATGAAACCATGAAACCATGAGACCATGAAACCATGAGACTATGAAACCATGAGACCATGAAACCATGAAATCATGAAACCATGAGACCATGAGACCATGAGACCATGAGGATGGAAGCAGGGGTTAATGTACAGCCAGAAGGAGTGTGACTCTTTCCACATACAGGAGAAGCACGTTCAACCCACATTTAAAGGGCGGGTCCATTTTTTATTTAGTTTATTTTAGTTTTACATATCATTCTGTAGCCTCCCAGTGGTGTTGCTGATGTATTCAAATTAGGGATGTTAATAATTAACCGTTTAACTGTTAACCGTCATTAAGCATTTTAACAGATTAACGCTTAAAACGGTTAAAAGGTCTGTCGGAAACTCGCTGAAGTAACGCCGCGCTGACAGACCGGATGTGTGTGACAATGGTGAGCACGAAGCTACCAGCAAAGCTACAGATGCTAACGTAGCACAAAAACACACTGTTTGTCGGAAAATCAGTATCGTTAATCCGGGCAGACACACAGCTGACAACCTGCTAAACTAAACTAAATGTGCGGTGGAGACTTTTACTGGGAAAGTGGCTGCATGTCCTCGACACTACACGCAGCATCGTAGCTGCTAAGTTAACGCTCCCGGACGGTGAACTGGAGACAGTGAACGCAGCATCGTAGCTGCTAAGTTAACGCTCCCGGACATTGAACTGGAGACAGTGAACGCAGCATCGTAGCTGCTAAGTTAACGCTACTGGACGGTGAACTGGAGACAGTGAACGCAGCATCGTAGCTGCTAAGTTAATGCTACTGGACGGTGAACTGGAGACTCAGTTGTCTGTTGTGCTCATACACTGCAGCTGGTGCACCGCTGCATGCGACGCACTAATCTTGACGGTTAACGTTTAATAATCGGTTAACGAGGGTCGTTTATCGGTTAAGAACATTTTTCAAAATTAGCATCCCTAGTTTCAGCTTTTTTGCCCGCCCGAACATTCTTTCTCTTGAAAATCCTAATTCTTTCTTCTTATTTCTTTTTAAATGAGTCAGGAAGTTACTCAAAAGTTTAAACCTTAAAACCATTCAATTTAATTCCCATTTCGTAAAGCAAAGCCGGTTCACCAAAGTCAAATATTGTTCAGTGGCAGCAAAGGATGTCAGAAAGCCAGGTCAGGTGATGTGCGCTGACCCTTTCAGTGTAGATTAACCTGTGTTAGCCTGAAAGGGTTATTAGTGTTACTGGGTTACAACCCCCTGGATTTTAAACTTTCCAAATGAAGATAAACAGTGCCAGAACAGAACAAACTTTTAAAGCGCAATTTTAACCAGTTTCATTACAAGTCAGGTCTTATTTTAGTTGGAAATTCCAGACTCAAATATCTCAACATTAATATATTGAAGAGAACCGTGTTTTAAGCTGGCAAAATGAAACGGATCGAGACAAATTCAGCATTAGTTTAAAACAGGCACGATGAGAGCGAGTGTGTGTGTTTATAGATAAGAGATGATTAAAACATTTGAAGCTTGCTTTCTTTAAGGAACGTTTGTCACATAGTAAAAAAGCGTTGGTAATTAAAACAGGCAGATGACCCTCGTGTGTGTTTCCTCCACTGACTTATAAAAATCAATCATTGCTAATACGAGTGAGCACACACCATGTGTTGTTGTCAGATTAGGATGATGTGCTTATCCGTGTCTGCATGGTAAAAACATGCTACAGCAGATGAATGACTTGGCCGTAGAGGCGGTACGCTGCTCGTCATGTTCACTGTGAAAACACAATTAAACTTAATGAGCGAGCTGTCGCAGGAAAGCGCTCATCCTCTGTCTCATTAAGGCTTAGAGACGGACGCCCAGTCTCTCATTAGTTCACTGTAAAGTTCAAAGATTACTTCCAAGAAAGATTTCTGCTGTTTGGATTCAGTGACACGTTTGGCTCTGGCTCCAAGGAATTCAACCACAACACTATTTCAGTTTCAGTATAACACTAAAGCTGCGTTTCCTGTCTTGGTTCTGTTGGGATCTGTTGTTGGTGTGACCTTTCTTCTGTGAGCTGAGGAATGAAGCAGGATGGCATGAGCGCTGTGCCAACGAGCCTGAGAGGGCAGGGCAGCAGTTGTATTTAGACCTTGTATATATTTTCCAGGGAACAGAGAGGGGAAAAAAAGATGAAATTTCTGGTATTTAATTACAGAGCGGCCGCAGCCAAGGGCACGCCGTCGATGGTAGCTTTAAGGCCGACGGCTTAACAACCTCAGGAATGGTGGCACTGTTGGTTTTGGTAACGCTGTGTCATTTCCTCCTGTGAAGTGTTTTTTGATGCGTTCGGGATATGTGCATGTTCCAGCTGCACTGGACCGACGAAATCAAGAAGCCAGTAAAATAAAAAAGAACATTATGGTGCTAGCATGTGTACCAAACTACGACACCATTGCCAGGTCAGAAGGGTGAAAGCTCGCCCTAATTTTAGGTCTTTATAATGCCTGGAAATGGCCTCTTTTTGAAGTCTGTTTTCTCACGAGAATCCTTTTTGTGACAGTTTTAGTTTCTTTGAAGGACGTTCTCCTGTTTACAGAAAATATGCCCCCCTGCCACCAGCGTGCCGAGGCAGTGATGTTTTTCTTTCCCATGTTGATCCGACCTGATTTAGGTTGAGTCTGTTCCCTCTCTGCCAAAGAGTGTAGAAGCAAAGAGACTAAACTCTGCTTTTATGGACTGAAAATGCCATACAGACCGTGGATGTAGAAGAGGGTCCAGTAGACCACAGACCATGGATGTAGAAGAGGGTCCAATAGACCACAGACCATGGATGTAGAAGAGGGTCCAGTAGATGCTCATCTGAAGCAGCCGGGCTAAAAAGTTTAGTAAATAGATAAGTAAGTAAATAGTTATAGTCGTAAACATATTTATAATATTTTTAGTGTTCAACGACACGTACTGGCGTCTGTTAGTCCCTTTCAGTCCAAAATGGCGGGCATGCTGGGCGCTGACGTTGCAATGGAACGAACAATTGACTTTCACTTCTTCTTCTTGTCTCTGTGCTGTCAAAGAGTCCCTGTGTATTTGGGGCAGTGGACATGTCTGAGAGGACTCCTGGGTGGGATGTCCCTCCGTATAGAGTCGGTGGGGTGGCGGAGGGGATGTTTGCCCGCCTTTTTTGGCCGGTAACTCACTGGATTTGGCATGGGTGAGAGAACACACCGTGTCACCAGTTGAGTCACTGTACATTCCCCAACAATGGGAAGCCTGGCTGACATCGGCACAGTCCCTTTTCATGGTCACAAAGGGAGCCATTAAGGCTTAAATGCATCCGGATTCAAGTCGCCCCCTCAACGTGAGAGTGCTCTTACATAAGGTTTCTTCATTTGGCCTGGCGTCAAAAGAGCTGTTGGCTGAAGGACACGGCTCCCCCGCCTCTAGTCTCAGAGAGCAGAGCGTATCCACTAAAGGTGCACCAGACTCCCTGCTATCTGTCCTCTGTTTGCTCAACCTGATGAACCATTGTGTGATACCAGTCAATTTCAATCCTTGAGTAGGAAACAGAAATCAGAGCAAAGACTGCAATCCTTCCTGTTCCTGTCACGTCAATCCCGTCAGCCCATCAAACGGCTTTCTGCACTTTCAACTTCAAACTTGTCGGCACAGCTTCAGGCCTTACCCTCACAGTCTATATATGAGCTAGTTAGTCAGCTTCTCACCTGAGGGAATCTCCACAGAACAAGACCCAACACATCCAGGCCAGAGGGCAGAGGTAGGATCAGCTGGCAGAGAGCGACGCAGCCTAAAACCACTTTTTCTTTTCTCTTTTACAACCTTGAGCGTGGATTGGAAAAACTCCAAAAGTTTGACCACAAAGCTTCATCCAAGTTAAGGCAGCATTCCTTGGCAATGACATTTTGGATCTCCTGTGGTAAAGGAATGATACTGCTTTACTGCTCCAGGACACCTGTGGTGAAGGACAAGCATAAAATGAGAATTTACTGGGGTTGAGAGAGCCAAGAGGGATCCGAGTTTCATTTCATTCCATCTGTTTTTCAGAATAAAGCTCATGCAGCTTGGTTGTTTGAGCTTGGTAATATACAGTACAGTAGTTTCTAGAAGTCAGTGTTATTGTGTTCAACATGTTGTGTATTAAATGTAGTCCAGACTACGGCTGTCACTTTTTATTTGTAGATGGCGCTACTGTTTGAACATGGAAGTTAGATATTAAACCTGTAATGATCTTGATGGGAATTCAAAATTCCTCATGTATTTACAGGCTGTGAACGCTGTTGTACCCGGTATTCCCTGTTGCCCTGTTGGTAAACTAGACAATTACTGTTGTCATTGTAAACAGGAAATGGAGGAAACTAGAAAGACATGAACCATCACGACACCAAACTATCTGAGAGATGATGAGAACAAGCATTTTGGATTTGACAAATTGGAAAATTGAGGCTAAAGTTAAAGCTGTTTGCAACTGTATTATGGTCCATGTCCACATGATCCGTCATTTCCACGCTTCCCTTTCGTTGTCTATGTAAGCAGCAGTGCAATGCATTCTGGTAGCACCACGTTGCTTTTGGAGAGACGGGGCGTCACGTTGGCCGCTCCTCATTTGCATAAAGTTGAAGTGCCTTGTGGCGACCCCTAACACGCCCTCCCTGTGGACACGTACTATTACAGTAAAACTGCCACAACAACAAATCTGAAGTCCTCTGTTAGTCCTCTGCGCCTTTTAATCAGACTGAACTGTTATTTCGTTTCATTTGAAATTGCTAAACGAATCCGAGACGTTGGCTGTGATTCAGAGTTGTGTCTAGAAGGTCATCAAAACAATTGTGAAAACTCTCACGAGACTCGCTGCCCAACGACCTATCCTAACCGTAACTATTCAAGGTCCATGCCTAACCTTAATCCTCTCGCAAGAGTTTCCCCAACTTGTGGGTTACCTCGGAGGCACAACCGTGATTCAGAGGTCTGGAACCAGGCTAAGCTGTTAGCTTGTTACTCAAGCGAGGCAACAAAGGCACTATGGTTGAATGGAAGTGCTTCAATTCAGCATCGGCGTTTAGGATTATCGTCTCTATCTACATTAGATAACTACCATAGTATTCATAATTGATAGCAATTGATATTTTAACTTGTTCATGAATGAAAGTTTGAGTCACTAAATAAAAACAAGAAGTAATATTTCCACAATTTTGATTTATATTTCAAGTAAATTCTCAAGTAGGATCATTTTTCACTAAACTGCAGCTGACTGGGTGGACTATTGTCCATCCATCAGTCATCCATTGAGATTTGGTAGCATATTTTTAACAACTCCCTCTGGACTCATGTTTGTTATGAATGAAGCTACTTGTGGTTCCAGTAGATGCCTCCAACCGGGAGGAGTGAAGGAAGACAGACAGACTTTAAACCTCAGTCATAATCAAACATTTCTTTCACTGCTTTTTAAATTCTGATCTCCTTTAACCGTTCATGTAGCTTTGAGTATGTGTTATGAGAGTGTTACAGAGAGGCCATGTGTCACGTCATCTCGGTGGCAGCCGTTTGTCTTTGTTGCTGTCCTGAACAATAGTCTCCTAACAGAGGCTCTCACCTGCGTAGCGTGAATTAAGAAGACATGGCAGGTGTTGCAAATGGTTTAA
>CAKALG010020348.1:0-16469 GCA_916700815.1 Helicolenus hilgendorfi | reverse complement strand
AGAGCCGTTCACTTCCAGGATCGTCACATGTGACGTCACAATGGCTCCGACCCCCCTCCAAGGCCACAGCCAGTATCTTCAGCTCCCCCAGCTAGTGGGGGCTCAGGTTGTATTCCTATGTACATCCTCCTTACGTGTCTGACCTTCCTCGGGTCATTTCGTCATTATTTTCATCCCTGTGTTCGCAGGCTTCACGACATCCCAATACACAAACATCCTTTCCTTCTTCAGCCATACGAAGCAATACAGCCTCTGCTCTTCCAAACATGACTCTGACAGCCAATACAGCAGCCCATGGGGGCCACCACTGGCTCTTCTCAGCCTCCTCCTCCATTTCCGGGTGGACGGACGGGTCAAACAAACACAGGACTTTCACCCAGGAGAATGCTGTTTGTGTCCCACGTGAAACCAAAAGTCAACGCTCACTTATTTAATTTACGTCCGTAGATTAAATAAGTTAACAAACAGTCATTTTAAGCCAAACTATTTTTTTTTTTTTTTTTTTTACTAAACCCAACCAAGTAGTTTTGTTGCATTTCTTTTGTTTTGTTTTGTTTCAATTTACAATGTTAAGCACATGTTTAAAACTGTTTAAAACTGCAAATCCAGCAGAAAATACACAATTGAGAATGCAGTTAAGTTGTATGGGAAAGTCATTTTGTAGGAGACAGGGTTAGATCTAGTGCCATATATTTCAATACAAAAAGAGTATTCATTGAGTGTGTTATCTTTTGAATTTTCTAAGATCAGAACCTCGAAAGGTATAAAGGAAACAGTGAAAAGCAGAAAAGTTTTATATTTTTGAATTTCCTGTAGTTCAAGTCAATTAATAGATACTCTATTATCAATTATTTTAGAACTTGATTTTTATATTTCATAAAGTAGAGTTATGTTTGTAGGATTTTATTGATGCATGTTGAATGCTCTGATCTGTTTCAAACCAAGGCTTTCAAAGCCCGTGACCTTCAGCGATCCATCAGCAGAGATCTGTTCATTCTTCACACATCACTTCTCATCTCTTCTTCTCTTTCCTGGACTGTACTCAACCCTCCCCCCACTGTCCTCACCTCTCCTCAAACACACTTACAGCTGTCCTCCCCAGCCTCTTATAACCTCTCCACCTATCAGCAGTTGGGGCGTGGTGGTGGTGTTGGAGGTGCTGATGGTGACAGACGTGCAGCAGCATGACAGATCGCCAGTGGGCATCTTTCCAGAGATCTGTCAAGGCGGTCACCACTTTGCTTAATTATGATATTGATTGGTACTGAATGGAATTAGTGTGTGTGTGTTCGGTGTGTGTGTGTGTATGTGCCTGTGTTTATATGTGCGTATGATCTGCCATCACTGCTGAAGCCAGACTTCACGACTTGACTTTCCCAGCAATCAACCTGACATTGAATAGGTGTTGATATATAATTGCCTGTTCCAAATATGGAAACTCAGTGCTGAAGTAAAAGTTGGTATCTGCATCAGTCAGTAGGTTTACTGTGCAGTGGTAGCACTTTAAAGGATCCCAATTTTCCACCGCGGAAAGCACACGCTATCCTTCAACCTCTTAAAAACCAATGTGCTGTTCACATTTCTACCACCAGGAGTCACAAAGCTCCTCCCTCATCACTGCTCTGATTGGATGAAGTTAGGAACTACATGTCATATCATACATGGGCTGCGCTGGATAAATAATCATAATCTGTTACATATCTAGATCTAGATTAGAACATGGTAAACACTGTTTCACTGCTGTAATTAATCTGTATTTGGGTTATTCCTGTTTTGCAGCAACATTTCTGTCCCCTGATTTACTTCCTTATTAGGGCCCGAGCACGAAAGTGCCAGGGACCCAATTGCAAGAAAACCTATTGATTTTGCTAGGATTATTTTTCCGCTGCGAGATCGCATTTTTGAGGTGCTTAGGATGCATGAAAACTCACGAAAATTGGAATACGCATCAGAACTGGCAAAAATTACTAAATTCTGTAGTGATTGGGTTCGGACGTTGCATACTTTTATATACTCCTCCTAGAGAGTTTATTGGATTCGTGTCAAATTCAGGTGGTACAACCCTCAAACTAATGTGACGCTAAATTGCGAAGGAAGTTTTGATCGCTCGAACGGTGATGTCAAAGGTCATGTGAGAAGACGCCATTTTATCACTTTACAGGTATGGAACTCTACGATACTACTCCTAGAGGATTCAAGAGATCCATCTCAAAGTCAGGCAGCAGAATCTCAACACCTTCACAATGCAAAATTGAAAAGCCTTTGTGTTTTTGTGAAACGGCGTTGTTGTGGCGGCGCGGCGAATTTCGATGTTTCCACATGACACAGGAGGCTGATGTAACTTGACTGTACATAGTTCGATCTGCCCCAAATTTCACAAACTGGGTAAGAGTCCAGGCCCGAAGACATACTGCATATGTGCCATTATGAATGATAGTCTTAGTGACAACTACAGGAAACAGGAAGTTGTTGTAAATTGACATATATACATTGTCCAATCAGCCCCAAATTTGACATGTTTTATGAGAGTCTTTAGTGCCACGTGCTCCACGCAGAAAATACCCTCTAACTGTTGCGTGCAGGGTCCGACTTGAAGTGCACGGCAGCGGGTACCCCCAATTTGGGCAAAGGGGTGAGGGCCCGTTCAACGCTGTTTAATTTTCTTTAAAATTTGTAAAATATGTATAACAAATAGCTTAAATTATGGATTTAGGTATTTTTCATCACAAAAAAAACGCACATTAAAAAAACCCTAAAACTTTAATGAGTATTTTCTAATATATACGTATATTGGAAAGAATTCTATATCTATAATATCTATATAATTTACCATTTTCAACAATTACTGTGTGTCCCTGAAGTCATTTTCCACCCTGTTAGTAAGTAGTTTCTTGCCCTTAAAATAAAAAAAAGACTAGAATTCCATTGAGACCATTTTTAGGAAGTGCCATTTTTTCTGGAGGGAACTCAAAGGAGTAAAGTAGTGTGAGCATAAACTGTCACTCGTGTTCGTGTTTTGTTTCAAATTTCACTCTGTCCCATAAAAAACATTTTAAAAACATTTGATTTTTGTTATAAAACTTGTGTTTATGTGTAGAATATAAACCAGTACACCCATAAGGATTAATATTTGATTGCCTGAGATCAGCCAATATGTTTTCATGACAGTTATACATGTCATTATTCTTATATAATGCAAAAAAACATGAAACATCCATATTTTTTCTCCAAAAGTTATAAGCCCAAATGTTGCTGCACAACAGGAATGACCCATTTATGTTAACTTTGTAAGACAATGTTGCAGTCATAAAACATGGACTTGATCAGCAGCCAGCATTTTGCAATAACTGCTAGTTACAGGTAGTATTTATTTTGTTTCATTGTCCAGAAACTGAGTCTCCGACTGTGTCTTCCTACAGCGCAGTTAAGAAGACAACCGTCTGTCCTGCAACTTTCTCTGTGATCACTCATCTTGAATGTCGATACAGCTTGTCATTAACCTGTATTTATGTTGATTATGTCAGATGACATTGTGATTATAAAATAATGATTTGATTACCAGCACGGCACAGCAGCCTGGATGACATTTGAGCCGTGATTAAATCATTAGGCTATTTCTTCCTCGGTCCAAATTGTCTGACAACAGAAATGGAAAATATGTAAATGAGAACAACTGTATCATTAATTTGTCTGCATTAAAACACAGTAGAGGTGACCACAGAGGGCAGGAGGTTTAAGATAAGATGAGAAAATATATTTATTTATTAGTCCCACAGTGGGGATATTTGCATTTGTTTAACGGGCAGATGCTCATTTAGAGTAGACTAGAGGTCTAGAGACCTCCATAGTGGGAAAAAAGACCATCTTCCCTCTTGTTCTCCTCCTCCATCTATCAGAAAACGTGTGTAATAATGAGCTAGTCAGACTTGCAGCTAGATATGATGTCCTTTCAAGTGCAGGTGCATCAGGTGGCAACCTCCAGGTCTGTAAAGTGAAGCCAATGCAGGAGTTCCTTAAACCTGCAATCTTCCAGCAGGGGGCGACTCCTCTGGTTGCAAAAAAAAAGGTCTGCTTTTATAGAAGTCTATGCCAAAATGAGCCTACTTCTCACTTGATTTATTACCTCAGTAAACATTATAAACATGAGATTCACAAAGCATCAAAAAGGCCATCATGCAAGCTGTACAGAAGTGCCGTGGCTAAATGCTCAGCTATCTGGAACAAAGCACATAGATTACAGTGGAGACTGACAACACGCACTTGACTGTCCCATCAGTCACAAGATGGACCTCTGACTTCAGGGTTATCACGAAATGTCTAGGTCTCCCAGGGGACAAGCTAAGGGGAGATCTGTGACAAGCTTGGAACTGCGAGGCGTCACCCACAAGAGCTGTCTTTCCTGAAAGAATATGCTGATGTTCTGCAACCCCTAGCTGTTGCCATCGACCTTCCCCAGGGAGAGAACAAGTGTTAACTAGGATTTCTAATCCTCAACACAAAGCTCTCTGAGAAGCTACCCCGTGTAGTTTACACTGCACACATCATAACCGCTACCACTGAGGCCATAGGGAGGCGTTTTGGATCAGTGTTAGCCAGCCATGCAGCATCTGACATCTGAAGAAGAGAGGAAGTACCGAGAAGATTCAGATAACAACATGGAATCTCTTAAGGCATGTTCTATAGTTAAGGGCGCTTTTACAAGCCAACATTTGGTGCATTCTAATCAAACATGGTTCAACCTCTGGTGCCGTTCGTTTGGGCAGTTGTGAATGCAGTAATTGTACTCTGGTGCGGACCAAAACAAGCCGTCTCCGACCGTAGTGCGATTCGATTGCAGTGAGAATATAGTCTGACCCAACTGCTGGAAGTGATCCAAACTGCCCTTGTGGGCATTTATTGAAATGGACACAAGTACACGACATTAACATGAGTGGGAGAGGACTGACTTGGACCCCTGCAGAAGTCCAATGTTTGCTTGACATCTGGGTTTAAAAGAACATACAGAATATGCTAAATAAAGTCCTTCAAAATAGTTTATGAAGCCATTTGAGATAAACTGGCGGAGAAGGGATTCGTGCACACAATAGATCAGTGTCAAGACATCTCTGTTTAACAAGCAGGCAGCCCTAAAATGTGGAGAGTTTTACTGACCATCCAGCAGCTAGTATTGTCTCGGTCGGTTACAGCACACAGCTCTCCAGAAGTCCCGACCTCAGCTATTCACACACCCTCCAATAGTGAACAAAACTAAATGAGTCCTGAGTATAAGTGTATCCTATATGCAAGCCAGCTAAGAACACTCAGCATTTGAGACATCAGAATTATGGGGAGTCACGTTACATAGTACTTGCAGGTTACTTAATCTCCTCGCCTTCTTTTAGATTCGAGATTAATATCAGTTTTTTTTTTACAGATAATAGATTTAATATTTTCCCTATTTTTGTATTACTCTTGGCACTATTCAGCACTTTGTGAGGCCAACATAATACATTTCAAACATGAATATAAATTGCAACTACAGCATACTTGTGTACCCTTTTGATGGGCTCAAGGTAGAGACCAGAGAAGAGAAAAATAATCCTAATCACTACTTTAATGCACATTTTTACCATGTTGTCATCCTGTACAGTACAATTTAGTTGTATGTTAACATCCGTCAAATCCGTTCTGCTGAAGCTATGAGGAAGGAATCGAGGCATATCTGTTTCCCAACACATGCCAGGCTTCTGTACGGCAGCCACATCAGTACATGCATAGTGTGTGTGTGTGAGTGTGTGTGCGTGTGCGTGAGTGTGTGTGTGCAGAAGCTCCGCTCGCTTCATCAGGATTCAGGGAAGGCTTCAAGGAGGAATACATTATCAAACTGTGATAGACTCTAAACCCCTATTCATACATAATAAATTATTCAGAGCTCTGTAAACTAAACTCAAAGTCAATGATAAATGCGATCCAGTCACCATAGCGCTCATCCACACTTCATTAGGCCGGCATGAGTGCAGTGGAGACTAAAATAACAACAGAGAGAGGGATGAAGGGTTTTAGCTTGATGCTGGGAGCAGGGTGGAGCGAGTGAGGGATTGAGGAGTGGAGGTGGAGAGGCAAAGAGAAAGAGAGCATAGGGTTGAAGGATTAGGAGAATGACAAAGACAGACTTTTACCAATCCCTCTAATAAGAATTCCTGTGGTATGTTTGCATTTAAAAGCTCCTGTGAAGTGGCTTTCTGAGTGTGTTAGTTGGAAAGTCACTCAGCAGAATGTGTCTTTTACCCCCTTCACACCTTGCATTGAAATGCTTTTTGGGTGATCAGATTGCAGTCGGATAGTGCTTGACCACATGACAGTACAGGTGTAAATGCACCTAAAATGCATCGAGGTTGGACTGTGATCCGATCAGCCAAACCACGTCATTTTCGTCACATTGTGACCACATTGGTCATACAACAACAAGAAAGCAGCAAGGAAAATCTAAATGGATATATGGATACTCGTGGATGGAGACAAGACTAGACCCAATGTCAGCTTTCAATTTGGTACAACGAAAGAAGGGAGCAAAACTTGGCACGTAACGTTCGGTTGTTTGAGCTGGAAAGAGCGAACGGATCACAAACGGATCTAAATGTGGACATTGGAGACACATATTAATACCAGGTGTAAATGTAAATGTCAGATTAAATCATATCTAGATACAATCAGGCATTTTAATGTAAGGTATTTAAGACCTCGTGAAACTCATCGCCATAATGTTAACTATGTCTGGCTTGTTGCAAATGCAAAGAGTAGACATTAATTCCCAGCGGTCTAATCCCTCCAAAGGGACTTTAACAAACATGACGTTTATAAGATGAAGCTGGATGTCCCAAGTTCTTAACAATCCGACAACCCGTCCGCTATTCTTACAGAGGCTGTAGCTGGATGAGTTTTAAATTTTGCCTTTCATATGCAGTTTTGGGCAAAAAACCTGCAGTTGTTTGCATATAGTATAAATGTGTTATTTACTCTTATTCTAAAATGGTGTATCTGATTATTTCTACATACTAGGGTCCCTAAGCAGTCTTGAAATGACATAAATTGGGTATCACTGTAAAGCTGAGACTCTTGCTGATCCAATGAGCCCAACTATATATTAATGATGAGGGTTCCTGAACTGTTTCCAGAACAGAAGTGTTCGCCATCCAATCGCCATCGGAGATGTCAAAAGTTGTTGATACCAAATCACAGCATAGCTTTTTCTGAGCGGGCGCTCAGCACAGGATGCGGCGACGGTGGCCTTGCAAAATAGATAGTGGAAGGGGAGGAGAATGCCGCGTGAAATATGCGGCCGATGGCAGGCTTATACACACAGTGTACAGTCGGACTACTCTACTATCATATGTCATAGTCATAGTTTGGTGCGTAGGGCCAATGACCAAGCTGTCATATTTGATAACGTGGAAGTTAGAACGGGCTGCTTTGAGCATACAGTCATCTCATTTGTGCTTAAGTAAAAAAAAAAAAAAAAAAACTAGAATGGCTATTTTTCTGTTTCATCGGACATGCAGGCAGACGTAGGTAATTTTATTTTATTTGTAGACCTTTTAACAACCAGACAACACTAATTGTAAGTGATTTTACAGGGCATATCTAGAGCTGTGGTAGGAAAAGTTGGTTATATTTGGCAATGCCCAGGTGTTGAGTCAAATGGTGAAATATAAAAATGAATGAGATGAGGTAATTGCTCCGGAACCATCAGAAAGTGTCGAGATGTGTGAGCACTTTTTAAGCTCCGGCTTCGATTGAAAACCTGCAGAGTCCATCACGGGAACATTTAAATGTTGCACTGTTAACAAATCCCAACAAGGCGTGAGGTCCATTATTTAAACATGCTAATTGCCTCCCTTTGGTATGAGACAGTCCAGCCACATGCCTTCTCAGTGTTTCCAGTCTGACATTTTCCCACAACCTGCCGAGCAAATGTCAGCAGTGAACAGCTGCACCGCTTCACACACTGTTCAAAGAGACATGCTGAGCAACATGTATTAGGCAAATTTATGGAATATCATTTCTGCCAGGAAAACACAAAAAAGAGAGATGAAAAGTTAGGACTGTTTGGAGTGACTGTATGAATACTCAACCTGATCTCATGGGAAGTCGTTTAACTAGCATGACATTCCACTTGTCATGATAACGCATTTTAGGTTTTTGTGTGTCATTTATACGCCACAGGCTTAATGTGGTGAAGCTGCTTTTGTAGCAACTCTTTTAATTGCCACGTTGTTACTGTAAAATGGTTGCGGTTATGTTTTGGCAAGAAACTACGATAATGGCTGCAGTTAGGTTTAGGAAAAACATCATGGTTGGTCGTAAAATAAGTACGTAAACCAAGTAAAATATGTGCGTAAACAACGTATAACAAAAGTATGGAAAACACGTCAAAGACATTGTAAAAAAATAGAACATTTTGGGACACGAACACCAGTCTCCTGGTTGAAAGTCCTGCGTTTGTTGGACCCTTCCACCACCACCCCTGCAACCCATCATTTCTCACTTTTTATTCCAAGTCACTCAGTAGCTCTGAGCGTAGCCTATTCACGCAGAAGCGTTTGCATTGCAGTCATGACTACATGGCGTACATGTGACACGCCAAAAGCAACAAAGGCGTTGTTACTGCATGCAAAATGACTTATGAATTACCGTGTCAATCATACACTATTTGGTGAGACCGGGCTGTACTCCCAACAATAACATACAATTCACAACATGTAAGAAAAATATCTTTGATTAGCAAACTGCCTGTAGGATAAGTGAGTGTGTTGACATGGACATGAGTATCCCGGTTATTATCGGGGATTTGAAGTATCACGTTTTTGTGTTTGAGCATGTGAACATCATATCTCGATTTCAGAAATTTGGATAAGCCCTTGTTTATATCTTGTGAAGGGCTCATTGCATGGGTGGAATATGGTCTCAAAAAATATGAAATGCAAGTCTCCTTCAAAAATAACCCAAGGCACACTGTAGGGTTTTGCTGAATTCAAATTCCTTCATTTCATATGGCCATATGTATTTAAAATGACCAACGTGTTGCGACCGACATGGGTCTTCATCAGGATATGAAGCTCAGCATAACTTCAATCAGGAAGACAATTATCTCTCTCTGCAAAGAGCTTTGTCATTCCGTAATGAAAGGGTTGAATGCACTTAGTAGTTTAGATGGAAAAAGACATCGAAATGCTGACCTAGTCATGTCTGTATAGCAGCCG
This sequence comes from Helicolenus hilgendorfi, assembly GCA_916700815.1. Classification (NCBI taxonomy): domain Eukaryota; kingdom Metazoa; phylum Chordata; class Actinopteri; order Perciformes; family Sebastidae; genus Helicolenus; species Helicolenus hilgendorfi. The sequence continues at coordinate 7,230 of CAKALG010020348.1, read as the reverse complement.
CAGGTAACAGGACGCTGGTTTCCCAACATGAAATGTAAATCAGTCAGGACCACTTTAGTCATAGAACTTTTATTTCCATTTGCAGTACTATATGTTTTACAGTATGGCTCTGTTCTGGGACCTCCCTGCCCTTCCGCATGAATACATGGAAAGCCTAAGGCAGGGAGAGCAGCAGCAAAGAGCCCCTGGGTACGGACCAGAGCCGACATCAATGACAACATAAATGTCATTGATTGAGTCAGACACAGCAGGAAAAGGAGGAGGATGTATGGAATTTTCCAATTGGGTTCGAAGAGGGGAATCAGCTGATCCTGATTGGGCTGGCTTGAGATCAGCTATCACATCACAGTGAGCTGAGCTTGACTGTGTGGCCTGCCTGAAGAAACACTACGCTCAATACATCACAGGCACAAATAGAATGCAGTAATCAGTAACTGGGATTCAAGTATTTATCATGTATACGGGTATATGAATAACCTGGTTTCTCTGTGCTCATGTAAACTTTCTATCCCAACTATGATCAAAACCACAATAAGCCTCATAAACGGGATACTGTCCATGTATAATGTCCATGTAAACACACTGAATTACTTCTTGCATACGTTCCTTAGCTTCTCGACTCTGGAGAAAATGAATGTTCCTCTGTGATACGCAGAGCCGTACTCCTCACCCTCTATTCCAAAGACCCTCGCCAGCTTGCTCTTGTATTTACCGTTAAACTGTTTAACTGTTTACTGTTAAATGAGAAATTTATAGACTACTTGTAAAATTTGCAGACTTATGCCAAATCTATTGAGTCAGTAATAGTAAGTCAACATTTTGACGTACTGTACTACGCGAGGCCGCATCATGAGACTTCAGTGGGTTAAGTAAAAATAGATTGTTTGTATTAATATAAAGGAAGAAATACTTTATTAATTCCTTTTTGGGAAATTCTTTTTTTTTCACTCTGTTGTTATTTTCATTACGTGCACACACACACACACACACACACACACACGTACATAGGAAATACACACACATCTAGGCAGTGCCGAGGGGGTGAACTGGTACTCTACCAGTCTTGAACCAGAGTCCCCACAAACTGAGCAACTATATAAATGTATAAATGCGAATGCAGTTGTATGTATGTATGTATTAGAATGGTGTTAGAATACACTGTCAATATACTGTCAACATTTACGTCTCTCAGTTTCTCCCTCTCTCTTCTCCTGTCTGATTTGGCTGAATATGCATCAGATACACTGACCCACCTTGTACTACCGCTCACCGGCTGAAAACGGAATGAGATAATGTCCAAAAAATGACCTCTTTCATATTGTCTCTGTCCCTGCCAAACTTGTCCACCATGCAACATTTTTTCGGAACAACACAAAATGGATTTAGTGACAAAATATTCCACATTAAGCAGGTGTTTGAGCATATAACCGCTCTGTAGGGAAATCCTTCACTGCTCCCATCTGCAAAGTGATGTTTGGCTAAGAGATCAGTCGGAGACGGAGGAACTATAAGCCTGTCGATGGAGTGCAGCCAACCTCAGGTCTGAAATAATGACAGCACTTGACTCGAGCTGCTGCATAAATCAGTAGAAGAGATCTGAGCAAACGGTGAAGGGAGTCTGCCAAGACACAGGCTGCATGAGGAGAGGTTTGAAGAGTTTATTGGCATTGTGTCAGACTCCCTCTGTGCGTATGAGGACATATCAGAATGCACGCAGTCCCTGGCACCATAATAACTGCTGGGAAATGTCCTCATTTATCATAATGGTCTGCAAATGTGATCAAACCTGTAGCACCATGACTGCGAAGGATACTGGATTCCAATTGGCTGTAGGGGCGTGTACTATTTCCAGATAACCACACATCATCGATGGTTAAATGTAAAGGGAAATTCCACCGATTTTACACACAAAAGTCAGTTTACAGGAGTGTGGTGCACCTATGATGTGCACGCATGCGTGCACACGCACAGTTAAGTTGTGGCTCATTTCGAAGGTTATGTAACCACTGTTCCTAAGGTGACCTGTTATGCTTCTTTATGTCAGTAGGTGGTAATATTTAGCCATGATTCCTCTGGGGACCGGAGTTTTGAGGGTACATGTGCCTTTCTGACTAATAACGCAAACTGTTGCTGAAAAAACAGCTTTCATCCATGAGATTGCTGTTCACATCCTGTGTGTTGAGTTTCCCTTTCACGTTACAATCAGCTGTTCGTTCGTGTCCCGGGTTCACAACAATCAGTGAAATTTCACTGTACAAACGTAGTAGTTTTAAGCCCAACCATGCCTAATAATTTGAATGTAAATGTTATGAAAGAAGCTTCAAACTATTCAGTACAGTCCTATCACTCACATGCAATGTCGGAGCGGTCCGTTGAAACTACAGAAGAAGAACCTCACACTAAAAGCCTTGTAGTTCTTTGGAGAGTTATTAGACACTGATCATGTTTGTTACCTGACTAAATATATTTTTTCTATATTACTGAGTTCTTCTGCTAAATTTGGCATCATGTTTCACTCCAATTAGAACTCCAATTTAATAAATCATCAGCAATTATACAAAGGTGTAAACTGCATAGTTATGGCAGATGAGCTTCATCTGGTAAACATCACATTTATTCACTTTATATGGAGCTGAAATTGTTACCGAATTAGGTTAAATCATGTTCACTGAATGAGTAAGTGAGTCGTAATAAATCATAAATGATCTTGTAAAAGAGGCAGATGTTTACCAGTAAGCTCGGCTCAGTTAAATTTAACAATATGTTAATAGTTTTTTAATACAATCTGTGTATAGATTTTGAAATTGAGCAATATGTTAACACAGTCTGGATGCTAGTAATGCCAGCATTCACTGGACTACAACAACTCCACTGTGTATTTTTGGACCATATATATATCTATATATATATATAGATATATATATCAATGATTAATACATTATGTTACATACATGCTTACGGCGTGCATTAGAATGGTCATTTACTTCTCTTTCTAATTTCCTAAATGTCTCTTTTTATCTCCTTATCTCGGTCCAAGTCCTGAAGGTTTTTTAAAAGTTGACTCTTTTTAAATAAATCACTTTTTTTCATTGATATTTGCACCTCTGCAAACTATATTTGCTTTTTTTTAAGTGTGTGCTGTATGCCTAAAGACATCTGACAGTTTGTCAATACAACATCACTTAAAAACATACTGATTATGGGATTAGAAAGAGAAGTAGCCTAAGGGATCATATCAATATACACCGCAAGTATACACAGTGACACAGTATATTAATCATTGCTATTTCTTTCTCTCCCAGCAGACAAGTGATCCAAGAACAATAAAATAATCAAATATGTTACATTAATGCAGGCTATTAAAATAAGGCAAAATACATGCATAAGAGCATGGAATAAAGAAACACACCGGTTTCTGATCTGAGTGACTGCTGACTGAACAGATAGGACACCAGGATAAAGGCACATCGAAAAGGCTGTCTGCAAAAGCCGCGGTGGAGACGGTGAAGTGAACCAGGTGAAGAAGAGTTGACGACAACTAACGTTACGCTCGTTACTGTAAGTAAGTGCAATAAAACTTTGCAAGTGTAAAGCCAAGATACGTAATCATTACACCTTGTTCAACAAGCATAACTATGATGAAACTGTTAAACATGTAGGAAAGTGACGTTTCAATCTGCTCTGTCCGCAGTCTCTCATCAACCGCTGCTGTTTACACAGGCACAGCGTGTTAGCTTGGCGGCTAACAGCTCTAGAAAGAGCATTTGGTCTATTTATATTTAAAATATGTATATATGTAGAGCTAATATGCACACCTCAATATTTGTTTATTCATCGCAAGTCATATCGTCATCGAAATATTGAACAATGTCATCGCACATCGCAGATTTTCCTCATATTGTGCAGGCTTCACCAGGATTAATCTAGCCTGACTTTTAGCCAGGCTAGCTGCACACAATATATCTCCATGGTTAGAAAGAGTCAAGAGCCCTGTGTTTAAAGGGAATTAAAGTAGCGAATGTGATTGGACATGATCGACACAGCCTTGAAACACACATTCTTGTAATGTATACTTTCTTATCCCACCCTGTATATCCAAGTGTGCCACAGGTGCACCAGCTAAGTTAGCAAAAGAGTGTTCGATACGCCACCGACGCACCGGGCGTGGCGCATTTGACTGCAATCTGCGCTGCACTGCTGGATCCACAAAAATAGAGCCCGAGACATTCTTAGCTTACGAATGTGATGCTTACTATATACAGGCCAGCTGGATTGTAAATTATGTATAACAAAGTGAGAGCACTCAGTTTGTAGGAAAGTGCTGTTTTCATCACTGTACTGCTGCTAAAAACCTTATCTCTCATGTGACTGGCAGCAGGGTCAGGCCTCCTGGTGCTGCTGACTCACTGACAGCGGTCACTGTAAAATAAACTGAAAACAAAAATAACACAGGTAATATCTCACCATCTGAGGGAACACATTAGTGTAAGACATACACTGTTAAAATACACTGTAGTGATGATGACGATCATAAGACAAAGAATACTGAAACATCAAAATGATGATTAAGTTATTCCTTAATTGTTGGAGCTCACAGCGGAGAAACAACGAGATGTCAGACCCATCCTGACCATTTCGGCTGTTTGTTAATAGAATTGCGTGTTAAAGGCCCTGACATCTGGTTTCTTCACAAAGACTCAGAGAATCGATGAAGCCAACCAATAAGACACTATGATCTGAGGATGAGAATCAGAATGAAACCAATTCTGCCATTTAAAAATGTCCATAAATTAATATGCTATGTTAAACTAACCATCTGACAAGAACTGAAGTTTGTTATACAGGTTGGAGATCTTAAGCAGAAACTAGAGAAACAAACTAAGATGCAGACTGACCCCATCCTGCCTAGATGCACACACCACCACACAAACAGACAAATGTGATGAAGACTAAATGACATTTAATGCAAATTAACACTTGTGCTTTAATTAAATTGTTATGCTGAGCTAACATATGTTTTAATAACAGGAAGTTTGTTTAAAGCTAAGTAGGCGAGATTGGAGCAAATATGATTAAAAAAAGTTATTTTTATAAAACCTCCGTCACACTGCGCATGTGTTATATCCTGTGTTCTTAATGTACTGGCCGATCGGAATCTGTAAAACAATTCTAATGGTTTGTTCATTGTGCTACACCCCACTCCTCCACAAATTTTTCTTCAAATCCAGACAGACAAACAAACAAACCAACGCCGGTGAAAACATTCTTCCTGCTTCCTTGGCCTTCGGCCTTGGCGGAGGTAATTAGGAGCCTGCAGAGAGATGCTTAGCCTGTCTCAACACTTGAAGTGTACAGAACAAACTTTATTGTCAGACCACGTGTTTTGGCTGATGCCTTCATCAGGGTCATCCTTTTCAAACGTTTTGCTGGCCAGGGCCAATTCCTCCTTAAATATCCACATTATCACTTTATTTATCAGCTTATTTTTGGTCTCTCAGCCTGTTTTAATTCAAGTATCATATAACAGAGAGCATGAAGGCTGCAACAATGTATGGATAAAATCTCTGCTCTTTATTAAAAGTCAGTGTAAAAAATGTAACAGCACATACAAAAAAAAAAGTCCCTCCACGGACAGAGACTCCTTTCACTTCGACAATTAATTTGTGCCGTGTTGCTTAAGAAGCACATAACATACTGTACAAAAAAGCTCTAAAGCAGCCATAGCAGGCAGCTGTCCAAGGTCACTGGAAGCTGAAGGCCTGAGTACATAAAGACATCTGTCCCTGCTCTACCGCTTCCACTATTCTATACATTCCATTTACATTCTGCTTTTGAAACCCACATGAAACATGCCATTATCTGCATTGGGTATGATCTGTGCGTCCTCTGGAATCTGTGAACTTTGAAAGAGACTCTTGTTGTGTTGTGTGTGTGTGTGTGTGTGTGTTGCACACGATTCATCTTGGGACCAGTAGGTCTGTCCATTAACATGCTTCTTATTGGCTTGGTTCCCTAATGACTGCTGCTTGATAGCTTTTATTTCCTCATTCTCACTCCCTGAAATGGCTTTACAACACGGCCAAGGTCAACACAGCAGGATGGTGATAAATGAAACTCATTCTGCCTCTCTCTCTCTCCCCCTCCACCCCCCCTCTCCATCCACATTGGACAAGTTTCTCTTTTAGTGTGTGTTAATGCCTCATAGGCATGCTTGATTGAATCCATTCATTTTGAACACAGCAACATGAAAATTTCCATTCAAATTGTTTTAATGCTAATACGCGGCTGAGTGGGGAATAGGAAGAAAGTGTCAGCTGTGATACTCGCTTTTTAAAAGTGGAGGGATATATATGGCACCAAATCCCCATGATGACAATTGAAGCCAAGTCAGATGGATTCTGATCCAGTGTCGGTTACATTTGTACGTTTGGATTAAATGCAATTTAAAACTGATGAAAGAAGATCAATGGCGTATTTGACCATAAAGTAAAAGTAAAACAAGGAGTTATAAGTCATTCACTGAGAGTGAGGTTACCTGCAGCTATATACAGTAGTTTTATTGAAGAGGCCTCATCAGTTCTACCAGCTGGAGGGGCATCACATGGTATCTGTGAAACATTCTCAGATCTGAAGGCAACATTAGGCCTTTTCAGAACCAAGTACAAAGTAAGCATTCAATATGATGTAGAACATTTAGGCTTGAGTATATATCTTTAACATCCGATCAGCCATTACATCATGACCACCTGCCTAATATTGAGTAGGTCCCCCTTTTGCTGTCAAAACAGCCCTGACCCGTCGAGGCATGGGCTCCACTAGACCTCTGAAGGTATGCTGCGGTATCTGGCACCAAGCCGTCAGTAGCAGATCCTTTAAGTCCTGTAAGTTGCGAGGTGGGGTCTCCATGGATCTGACCTTTTCTGTCCAGCACATCCCACGGATGCTCAACTGGATTGAGTTCTGGAGAATTTGGAGGCCGAGTCAACACCTCAAACTCTTCGCCATCCACATGATGTAAAAGAAAACGTGATTCATCAGACCGGGCCACCTACTGCCATTGCTCCGTGGTCCAGTTCTGATGCTCACGTGCCCATTGTAAGTGCTTTTGGCGGTGGACACGGGTCAGCATGGACACCCTGACCGGTCTGCAGCTACGCAGCCCCATACGCAACAAACTGCGATGCACTGTGTGTTCTGACACCTTTCTATCGGAACCAGCATTAACTTTTT
>CAKALG010020346.1:0-10286 GCA_916700815.1 Helicolenus hilgendorfi | reverse complement strand
ACCCGGCACTGCTCTGCCGTGCACACCGACTATGACTGCTCCGTCCAACTCGCGGCGATTACCTCGTTAACGTTATGGTTCCCTTATAGCATTGAGTTTAAATAGGCGCTTTTGCTTTTCGCTTCGATACCAAATCCTCCGCCATCGTCTCGCCGGTCAACTCTCTCTCGTCCCATGTGTGTGTGAAATATTACAACTGCTACTCTGTGCTGGGACTCCATAGCAGACACATTCACTTTCAGTTTGTAGTGTCCGTCATCTGACTATGTATTGATAACACGGCGCTGATAACACCGACTACTACGGCAAGCCTACAAGCCGCTAGGCAGGTATTATGCAAATGTGTTACATGGTGACATCACCACGTTACGGAAGAAAAAGCAGGACTTCAAGCGAGGCGTTTCAGGCAATTCAGGAGCAGTGTTTCTGTGGGGGAGAGTGACTCCCTTTCGTGTGGACTTCGGCTCTCTGTAACTTTGCAGACCTTTTACATGCACAAAAAACTATACAACACACTAAAGGAAAGGGAAAACGCACAAAAACGTAATGGGTCCTCTTTAAATATGAAGGATAGTTGATTATTTTTCATTGGTCTACAATTTTCTACCCGTGTACAATCACAAATACTGAATGAATACAGAAATGAGGTTTGTTCCTTAAGTAATAGCACAAGAGGCGCGTTACGGAAGGAAGAAGATGCGGGGAAAAGAGCGCTGTGGGTTGTTTAGGAGGAGGAGATCAAAGAGAGCAGCTGAGGGGGGAGAATGACAAGCCGGGGGGCAGATAAGACCATCAAAATAGAAATGATGGACAGAAACGTGACAGGTGAAAAGCACAAAGGATGTGGAAAGCAAAAAGAGAAGTGTGGAAATGGGGGAGAGAAGGGAGGTTAAGAGCTGAGAGAGGTAGAGAGAGACGAGGGATTGATTAATGTTCTTGGCCTGTGACAGAGGGAGCTTTTCCCCGAGGAGGGGGGAGCAGACTAGAAGATGAATTATTAAAAAAACTAGAACAAGAGGAGGAAGGAGGAAAAATGAGTGGAAAAAGGAAGAGAGTGGTTTGTGAGGGCAGGGTGGAAGAATGGAGGGAGGAGGAAAAGGGGAGAAAGATGAATGATTGAGGGAAAACAAGATGTTGCTGATGGTGCTGAGGTTGGACGCCGCAGAAGAGGGCACATGGTTGAGCTCATAAATAACCAAGGGTAATGAGACTAGTGTGTGTGTGTGTGTGTGTGTGTGTGTGTGTGTGTGTGTGTGTGTGTGTGTGTGTGTGTGTGTGTGTGTGTGTGTGTGTGTGTGTGTGTGTGCAGCCTGCAAACACAGTACCGTGATTAGTCTTGAGTTATGGTGATGCAGCAAATACTGACTGTGGGTGACCTTGGCGAGGGTGTCACCGCGCGAACCGCACAATTCACCATACAGCTTCTTTATCGACTTTCAGCGTTCTGCATTTAATGAATACACATGCTCACAGCGCTTCTCTGTGTCTTCATTCCCTCCCTACACACACACACACACACACACACACACACACACACTTTGGCCTGATTATTTTGTATCTGTCTGGCACGTTGTATAGCTCGGCCCTTGTACATGTCATCATTAGTTCACCGCTCAGTTTCTGGAGGAGACGCTGCAGACGTCGCCAAGCGGAAAGTTTTAACAACTTTTGTGGTTCCAGTTCCGCTTCTCGTATAACGTTGACTGTAAAATACGACTCTCCATATATCTTTCGAGCATCTTTGATGTGCAATTTAGTAAAAGACACAATCACCTTAAAAAGTAATATTCAAAGTGAGGTTTTAAAAGTTTTTGCCCAAACATATTTGGTTAGAACATTCACCTACATGACATCATTTGATGTTTATTTCATTGTGTTCTGCTATTCCCCTCGTGCAGACATGTCCGTACTCAATACCGTAATGGTATGCCTCGAAAAAGCGTAATGTCAGCTCATCTGCTTTTAGAGGTCCGGTCATAATATTTTATAGGCCGAACATAAACCTTTAAAATCTCACTGACACATTAAAGGGAGTACAGGAGCGTAGATAAGAAAAGCTCTTCCTTTAGTGCAAAGTAGGCTGGGTATTGTAGTTCGGAGAGGCTGCTTTATAAGCTTGATTGATGACAGCAGACTTCACACGAACGACAGGCAGACGGTACTGACATGTTCTATATATATATATATATATATATTGCCCTGGTTTATGGTTTTCTAGTTTTTCATGTGTTCATCAGGACAGGTGGAGATCAGGAGAGGTGAGACTTGAGATGGACAGCCTTTTTGTTGTTTTGCCTCTTTTTCATACCTATTGTGATGTATGTGTACCCTGCTATCGTGTGTGACTGCACGCATGTGGTAATTTGAAAGACAGAGAGAGAGAGAGGAAGAGAGAGAGAGCACAATAAAACAGGACAGCGGAGTGTGTCGGGCCGGCTTGCCAAGCCGAGAGCAGATAAATCACAGGATGAATTTTTAATGCAATCTCCCCTAGGCTGCTGGATGTTACAGAGAAGGCGCTGAGTTTTTTTTTTTTTATTTGTGTGTGTGTGTGCGTGTTGCTTGTTCCATCACTCCGAGCCTATTTGGTGATGGGTTTTTGAAGTTTTCTTTTCTCCTTCAACTTTACTTGGTTTCAAGTTAGGCTAAAGAGGTGTGACATTTTCCTCAAACACCACTTCTCAAATAGTTTTGTGTGCTATTTATATGGGTGGTGATTTGTTTTTCTGGGTTCTACTGTGAGGATGTTTTTTGGCCTGTGTTGTCAGCTTCAGCACAAACAAACGTTTGTTTTCGGCAGCTGGCTAAAAATATTAAAATCCAGTTTGTCTTTATCTCCCTGCATCTCCTTCTGTCGACCTCTCGGCTTTGGTCCTTTGTTAGCTTTCGGAGGCTTGTCATCCCCTTCTCTCCCTCATCTCTCAGTCTCTCTATTCACAATACCTAGTAGTGTGTGCTGTCATCCAAGCGCTCGGCATGCACTTTAGGCACATGACTTATTTAGAATAGGAGCATGCAAACACCTTAGGCGCACTGCCTCAGCTCACACACACACACACACACACACACACACACACACACACACACACACACACACACACACACACACACACACACACACACACACACATAGTACAGTGTTCCTAAACGGTGCTCTAAAAATGATAGATTTTTGGTACCGGTATATAGACTCCAATCAGAGCTGATATTGTTCCTGCGAGTCTTGTCCTTGGCATCAGGTCATGCAATTTATAGCAGATGGCCACAGAGAGACAGGAAGAGACAGGCGGCGATGGAGAGGAGAGTCATTGCTGCTCCTAAAGTGAAGTAGCCGCTACCCACAGGGTGCGTGTCTAACCACAACACCTTGATCTGAAATGCTTTTACTGCGGGGCATAAAGCACACAATGGGGCGGATGATGGATTGAAGTGATGGAAGTAATGTGTGTGCAATTGATTGTGTGGTTTTTATGTGCATATATCACTCATAATTTTCATATTTAGTGATGAAGGTGTTGGATTTTTTCCGTGATATGTTCAAGGTTTCCTTGTGTTGGTGTGTGTGCACATTAGTTTAGCACACAGCGAGTTGTAAATGCTGCGTAATGTGGTTATGTAACATGGGCCTGCCAGCCGGTCGGCCCCGCTGAAGCATGAAATGGAGTGTAATTGGTAAGTGTGTGGTCTAAAAGCACTGCAACAATGGCATACGAATGTACACACACACAGTGCATGGTGGTGTGTGCCGGTGGCTTGCAGACAGCTGGGATTTAACAGTTTGTATGAGTGCATGTCTGTTTCTGATTCCTTGAGGGGGAAAATCACAGGCAACAGATTCCCTCATACAAGTTTACAGATTCTGTATTGTTCATGTTTGGCTCTTCACAAAGTTCTCACTTATTTTGGATGTCTGAGCTTTAGTGGAATCATTTGCTTTGGAGCTAGAACTCTGAAAATACACTGCCTGACTTGGCTTATACACTCAAATGTTATCCTTTGTTTATATTCTTTGTAATGATAAATAATTCACACTGTTTGGCATTTTGTGTCTGTTCGGGTTTTTGTCATGGCCCACGGGCCAGGATGTAGTGTGTCCAGGTTTTCACTCCACTGGGAGCTCAAATAATGTTTATCTTACAGTTTTTTATCACTCAATAATGATATACATCGTTATACTACATTACACATTATTAAAACATTAATGACGCTTGGCACACAGGATTCAGAAAGTGCTTCAGAAGGAAACAACAAGCAAGAAAAAACAAGCGATAAAACAGCTTATTGGGAGTATTTTTTTATTTGGTGTAAATATGTCAACCAGAAAGGTTATTATGCTTAATGTCGTGTGATGGTTTATCCTGAAACATGTTACAGGATAATTCTGGTGTTGTGTTATTTTAGTAAGTTTTGCCATCGTTCAATAAGGATATTCCTTGCTGATATTTAGGGACATGAGCGGTGAGACAATCAGACAGGTTTTAAAGGGATATTTCGGGTGTTTCTCAGTGGGGTTGTATGAGGTACTTATCCATAGTCAGTGTATTACCCACAGTAGATGAGGGTCGGCACGTCTCCAGTTTGGAGTAACAGACAGGAGCATCAACACCGTAGCAAAGCAATACAGTGCTGTGGACGGGGACGGCAGGAAAATATATTTGAGCAACTTAAAAGACAGGCTCACCTAAAAAAAAGTCAATGTCAGTTTAAATGTACAGTATATTTAGAATAGTTTGCGATGGCGTACTGAACTGAACATGAAACGTATCTATACTGTTTTTGTCATCTGAGCCTGTTGGCTTTGGAGAGAGCATAGATAAGTTTCACTTTCAGTTCAGTTTCCTGTCAGAAAGGAGAAGGAAAGAGCTGTCTGACACCAAGATAAAGCAGTGAAAATATTTTAAATATAGCGTACACTTAAACGAAGATCAACTTTTTTTTAGGTGGGCCTGTCTTTTAAGTGGCTAAAATCTGTTTTGCTGCTGTCCCCGTCCACAGCATTGTATTGCTTTGCTCCGGTGTCGATACTCCTGTCTGTTTCTCTAAGCTGGGGGCGTGCAGACCATCATCTACTGTAAGTAATACACCTACTATGGATAAGTACCTCATACAACCCCACTTCAAAACACCCAAACTATCACTTTAAACAATTAGCGAATTTAGAAGAGTATTTTTGGCATTTTGTGTGCGCTCCAAACAAAAATGATTTTGATAATATGGCTAAACTGTTGGCTGGTTTACAACCTGTCTGTCTTGCCCCTACACTCTTCGTCGTAGGTTGTTGGTGTGTTTAATTTTCGACAGCCTCTGTAGACTTAGAACTTAATTTGAGCTTGATATATTGAATTTGGGAACATAGCAGCATTAACGTTGGCCTTACAAGACACCTGAACATAATTTTCACCTCCAGGGATCAGCTTTAGGTCAACGTGCTGAAATTGGACAGTGACACTGGCGGGGTTGTTACAGGCATCTGGATAGAGTTCTGTGATTTATTTCGCTCTCACAGGAGAACATATTGTGCGATTGACCTCTGGGTTATGTGCCGGTCAGGGTGGATTCAAGGACAACCAAGGTGTTTGTCTTTAACGGGCTGAGTGTGCATCTTTGTAATCAGGTGGTGAGGTTTCACCTGAGAGCATTTTTCTTGAAGTTTGTTTGTTTTTTTCATTAGATTTGAAGAACGTTATAAATATAGGTTCAAACATTTAGTTACATGACATTTTCATTCAACCGTCCTCCTTTCTCTAGTGTTAAACTGCAAAATCCTGCATCCCTTCCTATCTTGGCCGCAGTAGCTTACTTATCGTGTCACTTGTCTAAATGTCTGCAACATTATCTGGGCACACGCCGGCCTAGGGGGTCGATTCCTGTCAGTGAGTCCTCCTTAACTGCTCTGATTTACATGGTGATCAGAGCGGCTGGGCAACAACTCCCCCGTGGTCGAGTAGTACCGACACACACACATAGATACACGGACACTCTCCTCGCAATGTGGTTTATGGCTGCAGAAGCTCACATTAGCAACGGCTCATAAAATCTGCGACTGTTGGTCTGTTAAACACTGCTGTGAGGAGGCACACAAGGATAGACATACACACACATACACACTCTCACTGTTAAACTGTTGGCACCCTTTTTTTTTGTACAGTCCTTTTTTGCTGGAGAGAATAAAAAATTTTCTCTATAAAGAGAAGAGGGGAAACATCTGTTGGAGACAGTGAAAATTACTCATAGCTCAATAAAGGACCAACGCAGTAATTTTTTCCCCCAAGTAACGGTTATTTTCATCTATTAATCTGACTATTGCATTTTCAATTAATCAAATTTATTTATTAAATTTATTTCATTTTGTTCGACCAAAAGCCCCAAATCGTTTTTTAATACATCTTCAATGAAATAAAACAGAGAAAAGCAGGAAATCGTCATATTTCTGTTACGTATTAACCCTTTAAAAACGGACCTCCCGCGGCCCATCGTTGTTTGCGTGATCCTGTTTAAATCTATCTAAATAATAGCTAGGGCATTCACTTTTTTTGCAGCAGAAAGCTAAGGCTTCTGTCTTTCACGTCATCATCGTTGTACACTTGTGATGATGTCATTGAGTTACGTTACTTGCGGAACGTAACAAAGCTATCAAAACACCTTTGCACTCAATCTGCTCATAAAATAGAGCTTATCTCAAAAACTAAAACATGTGCATCGTTCAAATAACTTATAGAGTGATGAGAAATATTTTGTCCATGTTTCTACTTAAGGACCTCAACCTAAGGAATCCATTGGTACTGACCATGTCATACTAGCTTGTCGCCGCGAAGAAGGCTAAATAACGCTCCAAACTTGCACTAAATTTTGGCAAGGAAAAACTGGCATGGCCATTTTCAAAGGGGTCCTTTGACCTCTGACCTCAAGTTATGTGAATGGGTTCTATGGGTACCCACGAGTCTCCCCTTTACAGACATGCCCACTTTATGATAATCACATGCAGTTTGGGGCAAGTCATAGTCAAGTCAGCGCACTGACACACTGACAGCTGTTGTTGCTGTTGGGCTGCAGTTTGACATGTTATGATTTGAGCATATTGTTTTATGCTACATGCAGTGAGGGTTTCTGGACAATATTTGTCATTGTTTTGTGTTGTTACTTGATTTCTTATAATAAATATATACATACATTTGCATAAAGCATGCATATTTGCCAACTACCATATTGATAAGAGTATTAAACACTTGATAAATCTCCCTTTAAGGTACATTTTTTAACAAATAAAAGATGTGCGATTAATTGCAATTAATCACGATTAATAATAGACAATCATGTGATCAATCACGATTAAATATTTGAATCGATTGACAGTCCTAATTTTTTTTTTATTTATGACACCATTTCAAGTCTTGTCAATTATTATGGTTTATTGACTTATACAACCTTTTAGCTTAGGTTGTACAGGTTTGAATGATATGAAGAATTTGATGATACTCCAAGAAATGACATCACATGTAGGCACTGGAGAACCATTTCTATTGCAGAGTTCAAAGGGTTAATCAATCATAATTGTTGTTGGTTAATTTTTAGTCGATCAACTGATCGTTGCTCTGCGCTAGAACAATTGAAATTGTATTGACTGTATTTCTTTAGTCCTATTTCCTGTGTTGTCCCTCCTAAAGAAAGGGGGCGTAATCATTTTTTGACATTACTCGTGAAGATTATGAAAATGGCATTTAAAAATATTGATTGTCTGAAAATGTCAGATGAAGCTGTGTAAGTCATGGTGATTAAAATAAGACATGATGATGATGCAGATTTTTAATATTTGCATATTCTTACACGGTATCTAAATTCACTCTTGTGTCCCTTCAGTGCCAAAGTGTTGCGTCCCAGCGGGAATGTAAAGTCTAACCCTGTTGAATATTTTTTTGCCACACTCCACATACTGAGCTACACAGGCTGTGAGGCTGCAGTTATTGTGCAGTGCTTGTCCTCCATTCTGTTAATAGCTTTATCTCACTCACGCCGTTGAAAGAGAATGTCACCAGTTCAATTAGGAATGGGATGAAGTGTGTGTGTGTGTGTGTGTGCAGTTGGTCCTTGGATTTCAAGTAGATTGATAGTAGCGCTCCAGCTACTCTATCCATACTACAACGAAAAAAGGTCATCTCTCCTGCGTGTGCGTGTGTGTGTGACGTCAGCATGCCTCGTGTGTGGTTCTCTTAGAGTGGATGTGTGTGTCGTGAATAAAGGGAAATGTGGGTCTTGGAGATAAGGAGCTTGTTGAGAGCAGCCTCCTCATGTTGAACTGGGTTATGCACCTCGGGCTCCCATGCACAGTGCGACAACCTCTAATGATTAAAAAGGAACCTCATCCTTCAGATTCAGGTTACCAAGTGATGCTGTAAACAATACCTTGTAATCTTAATTGTTTTTCTCTGATATTACATCTTTATATTTATAAAAAAAAACATAAAGACGGAGTGAGAGACAAAGTGAAGAGATAAAAAGCAAAACTGAAAACTGAACTACAGTGATTTGATTTTGATGTGTATAATAACACAAAAGAAATGCAGAAAGAAATTATAATAACAACAGAAGTGGTGTTGCTGCTATAAGCATTGAGGAATTAATACGAAATAATGTGTTATGACAAGCACTGTGATATATTATTTATCTGCTTCTGTTATTAATTATACGGTTACCCTAGATAATTTACACGATGTGTATTGCTGCAAATGTTGTATTTTGATAATAGATTATAATGCATTCTCAATGTAATTATGCTGGCGACGGGTTATCCCATCATCTGTTCTATGCATTGCCACCTTAGCTCCCCGTTTTGTCAGTTTTATATTACATTAAATTATCTAATACCTAACAGTCAGATGTTAAATTATTCTCTCACATAACAAACCACCCACTAAAAGTCTGTGACACGTGAAAAGATGTAAACAGCTGACATGTAATTTACAAGGTGTTTTCATAGAAATGCACAGGGACCCATCTGGGTGGTATTAATTGCATAGAGTGAATCATAAAAGCCTCAGCCGCACCTGCTCCTCTCCTTCATCTCTTTACTTTTCCATTCATCTTTGAGCTCAGCCTCCTCTGCTGCAACAACAATTCCACGTCCTTTTTAAAGATTCTGCTCTGTTCCCACAGCCCTCCTCTGCCGTCCTCTGTTCTCTTCCTTCTCGGCTTGGCCCTATTTTTCAGTCGTTTACTCTCCTCTGTGCTAGCCCTGTCTGATGCCTCCCACCTGATCTCCTCCTTCTGCCTCCCAGAGAGTAAGAAGGAGCAAATGAGAAATACCGAAGAGCTGACATAAATTCCCAGAGCCAGGATGTGTGATTGAATTAGGACAGGTAGAGAGGATATGAGGATGGTGGTCAGATGAATGTCTGATAGCTCTGTGGGCATGCATGCGTGTCAGGGTTAGTGCCGTTAAATGGAAGCGGGTCACTGAGTTAGGAATTGATTTATTTCCCATTAAAAAAAATACATGTGCAGTTTCCATGAAAGCAACACACACTCAACACACACAAAAAGCTAGGGCCGACCTGAATGCTTCAAAACTTTGACCGTTGCCAAGGTAATCGACCTCCAAATTAGTATTCGAATGCTTTGTTTATTTGTATATTATAAGATAATGTAAGTATGTAATAATAATGTATAAATCCCCAAATAGCCCATGAAATAAGGAATAATCCCACAACATCATTCATTATTCACATTCAATATGAATTATTATTCTCAAATGGATATGGCTGTTTGTTGTGTGTAGAGGTGCGTGTGTGTAGAGGTGCGTGTGTGTGTAGTGTAGTGGGGCAGCAGATCGAGGCCCAAAAAATGGTATTCGGGACAGCCCTACAAAAAGGCATTTTTACTCCCGCTTGGTGGTGTGTGTGTTTGTTTTTGGCTAGTTCGGTTGTGGTGAAAGCATCTGTGCGAGCTGTGTGAGTTTAATCTGTGTGTAAAATGGAGAGAAGTCAGTCCCCAACAGGGAGCCCAAAGCACGATTTGATGGATTAAAGCTCAATCTGTTGTTGAAAACCTCTCTCCAGTGGTGCCCTTGCTGTGTGTGTGCAGGTGTGTGTGTACAGGTGTGTGTGTGCTTCTCTGTGTTTTATTATTTGATAACTAACTCCTGATTGATCTTTCCCTTCCAGAGGTCCTTCCGTTCCTTCAGCAACGATGACCGCCACGTCATGGCGAAACACTCCACCATCTACCCCTCCTCTCAGGAGCTGGAAGCCGTTCAGACGCTGGTGTCCACAGTCGAGTGCGCCCTCAAGCAC
>CAKALG010020345.1:0-11049 GCA_916700815.1 Helicolenus hilgendorfi | reverse complement strand
GCCGGCACCCACTTTCACTGCCGACCGCTCCGCTCGTGTCTTCATCCGCTCATGTCATTCTCTTAATCAAGCTTGATTGACTTTTACATAAATAGACAAGAGGCAATTAAAGCGGTGATCACTGGGGTGAAACTCCAAGGTGGTCTTGGTGGTGGGGTTGAGACCCCTATGAGGGGTGAAATGTCAGGGTGAGGCAAAGACAACTATGTCAAATAAAATGAAATCATGATTTTGCATACACCGAATGAAAGACGTTTATTTTAACACCACAACATTGGTTATGTAAGGGATAAAGTACGGCGAGTTGGTCATTGTTGTGAAATAAACCCGTCAGGTCTTGCATCGCCCTGAAGGAGTTTATTTCACAACAATGACCCGCTACCTGTACATTATCCCACTTATTACACGGCTACTTACCTAAGAAATCAATAATTTGACACAAAAAACGTCCGCCAGAGTCCGACATCAGAACTGCGTCCATAGCAACGGTCTGTTATACATAGCTGCGGTCTGCTATAAAGAAATAACAGACCATAGAATGCGGTGATTAACCAATCATAATTGAGTATTCAACAGAGCCGTGTAATATTGTATAATATTATGAAGTGTTTCTGTTATTTTGTCTACCTCACTTGTGAGCTGCAAAAAAACTGGCATATACAGAATTTATATTCAGAAGTCATTGAATATTATTTTAATTAAAAAATGTATAGGGCGAGCACTAACAAATTTCCTTCATTCGTTTTTTATTAAAACAATAGCAACAGTCCTCTTACACATACAGATGAGACAAAAACACACACTGAGGACTTTTGCTAGTGATTTAATAAAAAGAACAATTCTAGGAGAACATTTGTGAGTGCTTGTGCTACTTATTTATGATTTAAAAATAATACTTTAAAACATGTGAATGTGTGTGTGTTCCTGTTCCATTTGTGTGTGTAAGTGGGCTGCTGCTGCTGCTCTTGAGTTAGTCAAAAGAAAATTGCAGGAAATCTGTAAGTGCTCACCCTACTTATATGTGAACTTAGTGGATCTTAACCCCTTGACACGTATTGTCGCACCCTAAAGTAGTGGTTCCCAAACACTTTAGGCTTGTGTCCCCTTAAAACAAAACTATATCTTCATGTTTAGTATGTTATGTTTTAAAGGTACCCTATGGAGTTTTTTTACAATGTCTTTATGAGGGGGCCCCAGTTTTGTTTGTTTTGTCTGGGAAAGTTTGTTACCTAGCAGCCATGTTGAGATCAGTTGAGGAAACATCAAGCACCGCCCACCAGCCGGAGCACACTTTCTCATTTTACAGCTAAACAGTGCACTACAAAACCTGAAAACATTTGAGGCGAGAAATAGGCATTACAGTAACAGAATATTGATTCATATTTGATCAGCGCTGCCTAGTTTGACCGCGTGATCGGAGTTCACGAGTGATTGACAGCTGCCTCCGTTGAGTGAACAGCCAATAGGAACGCTCTCTCTGAAATGACCTGTGATTGATCAACGTCTCCCGTCACGGGCTAGATTTTCTAAAGCCTGAAAACAGAGCCATGAGGAGGTGTAGAAGTCTAGTTTCCTCTCAAAACACTTGAATTACAATATCCTGAAAGGTTATTATGGAATTTTTGCCCAATGATGCCAAAAATACTGAGGCTTTAAATTTAAATAATTTTTAAAGGCATGAAAAAGTAAAACTATTTTTTTTTTTAAAACAAATAGCAAGGATTATAGAAAAATCGTTTTTTTTATAGCAAAATATGTTTTTGTTCCTTTCCCATCCTCATCTTGTGACCCCTTTCATTTTTTCCTGCCGCCTCTTTGCGAGTCCCAACCCCCCAAATTGGGAACCAGTGCCCCAAAGGACTCCTAGAGATTTTAAATAAAAGCAACAACTAGTGCCCGTTCTTTGCTTCTTTTTGACTATTATTTTAATCAACTCCACCTCCGGTTTAATTTCTCGTCTCCAGTTTTGCATTCCTGCTGCTCTACATCTCCCTCTCATTCTCAGTGGGTTCTTCACCGTCAAATCCCCAGAGACTCCCTGCATGCTTTCCCATTTATTCACTTATTTAGCTGAGCATGACATACTCCGACTTCCATTTTAATCAAGACTCGGCTTAACATCCTTTGTGAAACTGCAGTTGACGTTCCATTACCCCTGGCAGAGGCTGTCTCTGTGCTGCCCACAGGCTTTACTCTCTCTATATATCTCTCTGTGTGTTCCCCCTCTCCACCACAGCATCGAACCCTCAGAGCCCGACTGGTTATTGCTTGGCCCTTCCCAAACACATTCTCCCCTGCTCTCTCTCTCTGTCATCCCTCCCAGTCTCTGCTGGTCTGGACTGGCTGCTGAGGCCACGCTAATGCGCTGCAGTACATGATGGCCCTGGCTGGGATGGGGCCATAATTCGTTCCATTCCTTTTTATTAAACCCATAGCCACACTGTTATTAGTGCTCGGTGAGGAGAGCTGCTCTGTAACAGCGTGATGTCTTCCATATGTGATGTTAGTACCATCCCAAGGAGAGAGGACTCGGATGAGACGGAGCCTTTTTCCCTCTAATGGCAGAGCTTTGGTTTGAAGGAGGCCTATACGTAACATCCAACAGGATATGGGCTCGGAGCGGGATGGCTCGCTCTTACAGGCGCCTAATGCATCAGAGCAGCGCTGCAATGTGAGACTCATTATGGCCATTTCTGCAGTGGCATTGTAGGATTTCTCCCGTATCTGTCTTACAATCGTATAATACAATTTATACTTCCATATTAGCAACACAGAGCTGCAGTTTCTCTCAGATAACTCCATTTTACAGAATTTGTTGTAGTCTCTTAGAAATAGGGAAAATGTTTTTTTTCCCCTGTTACTCTTGTTGTTGGGAAAATAGCAGGTTTCATCTAACTTGCGATAAAAAATAGACTTTGACGTCAATATGTCTTTTTCTGCTTCACTTTGCATGAATCCTGCTCCATTTTGAATATGTGTTAAAAGAATAGTTCAACATTTTGAGAAACTCTCGTATTCACTTTCTTTCCGAGAGTTAGACGAGGAGATAGATACCACTCTTATGTCTACACAGTGAATACTAAGCTACAGCCAGTTAGCTTAGCTTTGTCTAGATATAAAATATCTGCCGACCAGCACCTCTAAAGCTCATTAAACACGTTAAAGGTCCCATATTATGCTCATTTTCAGGTTCATGCTTGTATTTCGAGTTTCTACTAGAACATGTTTACATGCTGTAATTTTCAAAAGAAATTTTATTTTCCTCATACTCTCAGCCTGAATATGCATATGTATTTACCGTCTGTCTAAAACGCTCCGTTTTAGCACATTTTTACGGAATTGCAACAGAATTGCATGAACATTGCTAGACAACAGCTTGGGTCCATGTTTACATCCTTTCAGCTGATGACATTCACATTACAACCAGGAATAAACTGGGACACATTTAGAATGTTTAGGTTTAAATCTATGTCAAGGGTCTAAATATTGTTTATTTGTGACATCACGAATGGGCAGAAATCCTGACAGCTTGTTTCAAACGCAGTTTCTGAATACGGGCTGTGTGAATTTCCCCGTGGATTGAGTGTTTCGATACTTTCACAATATTTATATAGGACTTAAGCCTGCTTTATAATAAATAAAACATGAAAATCTCACTTTTTTATAATATGGGACCTTTAAATCTCTAGTTTAACTTGTACATATCAAACAAAAAAAAGTTAAATAATTTGTACAATTACACTCGAACATTTGCTTTTAAGACAGAAGTGTGGGCTTATGTGTGAAGCTGATGCTAAGCTAACCAGCTGCTGGCTGTATTATTACGGGCAAAACAACTATGCTAAATAAAATAAAAATAGTCTAGCTCTGTCTAAAGCTTAAAAAAATCTGCCTGCTAGCACCTCTAAAGGTCACTTATTAAGTTATTATATATAATTTCTACAAAAACTGAAGTGTAAAAGTGTAAGTTGTGGTCCTACGGGGGGTTATGTGCTAACCGTTAACTAACATGGCTGCCGGATGTAGCTTCGTATTTAACGGACAGATATGAGAGAGATGTCGATTGCAGCACATGGTGTACAGCTCAGACAGAGCAAGAGATATTTTGTTAAAGGGCAGAATAACATTGAGATCTTGAGAAATCACAATATCAGTGGAACTGATTGTCTCTATCATACTGCATATTATATCTTTCAGTAAACAGATCATAACTATGATAAGGATATAGGAAAGACAGAGGAAGAGAAAAACAGAGACACGTCTAACCACACGATAACCATAAACAATGCATAGAAATACAGATCTGATAAATTACATTTTGTTTTATATTGTTATATGAGATTCTTGAACCTCAAGCATTTCTAACCATGGCACCAGTAAATTAGAGGACAAAAATTCCAGTGTGTTCATTCCACTTTTGGAAAAATAATATGATTCATGCCCAAATCTGGTACTCTTTGGAAAGTCAAAGTCTTACAATAAGTCCAATAATACACCATAATGAGTTTTATATTCCAAACAGTAAGCACTTCACTAGACTTTATGTCACTGTTATTCAAACATTCCATATTTCGCCCTCTAACGAGACTCTCCAAAGACAATATTCCATTATAAATAATTGAAAAGCCGTTTGTCTGCATATGTTGAGGCCATACAGATGATGCTTTACGCAGAACATCAGTCCCGCGTACCATAAAATCAGCACCTAAACAAAGCAACACTGAAACCATTTAACAATCAGCTCATAAATGTCACTATAGCGAGAAACTGTGTCCTGCTTTGTACCACTTTCAGGGGCGATGCTCCAGAATATAATGATTTCATTGTTCAGTGGAACACATGCGGCAAAGAAATGAAAGCTTCTGTTTCATATATCACTCCGTAATAATTGAAGAAATGTGTTTCTCCCCTCATTTTAGGAAGAAAAAACACTTCAAAGATTTTTTATTTTTTTTATTTTGAAAGAAAAAGACTCTCGGGGTCAAATGTGGAGGGAGATATTTCTGTCACGGCTTGTCAGAGGGGAACTATACCTAAACATTGGATGTTGTGAAGACGTTTGTGATAGACTGAGACAGCAGGGCGGGCTTTGATGTAGCTGAAATACAGCTCCACAGTTAAAGTGATGGATGGGTGAAAACTTCTCTGTAACATTAAATTGACAGTGGCAGTATATCAGGCGGGAGTTTTGTCCAAGTGGATAAAAAGTTTGAATTGAGTGATGCTCTGTGACTCGATACTGACAACTACGTAAGCACACACGCACATATACGCACATTTAAGCAGTGTGCAACACAAAATACACACACTCACTTACAGAAAATCTGATTCAGGGTGAGTAACACAATACCCCACTTTTGTCCATAAAATATCAAATATCAAACATCTTGCATGTTCCAAACAGATTGGAAAGTAATGATGTACTGTATTGGGAGCTGAAACAAAAACATGAATTTGAAAAGTTAAAAAGGTTGTTTTTTAGTCATGCTAACGTCACGGCTTTAGGGATGGCAATACCGGTCCATTGGATGGTTGGTCCATCGCGTTGCTCCAGAGTGAAATATTTCAACAGCTGTTGGATGAATTAAGATTCATGGTCCCCACAAGATAAATCCAATGATTTTAGTGATCCTCTTTTCCTCCAGCGCCATCATGAGGTTGACATTTGTGGTACAGAGCATAGACTGTATGAAATGGATGTAGTCATCGTGACATCACCCATTGGTTTGTGGATTGCCGTTTTGAAGCCTCGAGTTCAGCATTTTGGCTGTCGCCATCTTGGTTCTTTGCAACCAGAAGTGACACGAGAGGGTGGAGTTAAGTACAACCAAACGCTGAATAACACAATTTTAGGCGACTGAAATGTTCCAATTAACTTTCATGAACTGAAAACACACTGTGAAAGGGGTAAAGTTTTAAGACGAAAAAATGGATACCACACAGACCGGACAACGTTGTGGTAGTGACCTGTCAATCACAAGGTAGCCACACCCTAAAGCATACCCTTCTTTATCGATTATTTTACTTAAGACTTGGAACTAGCGATTGAGACCATAAACTCATGTTTATTACCTCATGAGGTAATAAATCAAGTGAGAAGTAGGCTCATTTTCTCATAGACTTCTGTACAATCAGACTTCTTTTAGCAACCAAAGGAGTCGCCCCCTGCTGGCTATTAGAAAGAATGCAAGTTTAAGGCACCTCTGCCTTGGCTTCATTTTTCAGACCTGGTTGCCTCCTGGAGCCAACACTAAATAAAAATATCTTCTCAGCCTCCATTTCCTTTTTACATTTCATTGTGGGAGAATAGTATGCATCAATACTCGAAAATCAACCGTATTTAGGTTGTGTCTAGAAGGTAACCCATAATTTGGGAAATTCTCGCGAGATGGTAAAGGTTAGGCATTGACCTTGAATAGTTAAGGTTAGGCATTGACCTTGAATGGTTAAGGTTAGGATAGGTCGTCGGGCAGTTTTCGCAATTTCCCCGTATTTAGTATGCATTTTGTCTGCAGAGTATACTTCACCTTTCACAGTATGAAGACGACTACATACTCAAAACCGGCTTAGAATTAGTATCCTATGTAGTATGGATTTGGGAGATGCCTCTTAAAGGTTATTAAATATAAATATATCATGTTCAATAGTCATTTTTTAGTATTTTTTTTTCCATTATCTATATACACAGACAATTATTGACTCCACCTCCATGATGGCACTAGCTGTGGTTGCTGAGAGGTTTTGCGAAGTAATGTCACAGACTGAATTTCTCAGCCCATCCCCCACTTGTTCTCACTTGTGTACAAGGACGCCGCAAATTTGGATTAAGGCCATAACTGTGCATGCCAGACAACAGGAAGATAAAAAACATGCCTGAGCTGGGCGTGAAGGTGGCCGTACCTGTTTTGTGCAGACGGTTACATGAAAGCGGCCAAACCACAAGCTGCATCAACGTTGATTAATACATCCTGTTACAGCGTGGGAACACGGACATAACTGAATAGAGTTGTTGCTTAATTTCAGTCATGTTTTGTGGCAGGAATGTCACTTCCCCCTCATTTAGTTTTCATTTTAATGTCACATAATGTAACGTTTCCCGTCTCATTTAAGTCTCATAGGTTAGCAATGACATGACCAATGCCACAGCGTTCCTCCCATTACCTCAATATGGTGGCATACAGTACTAATGGGAGCTGACATCATGCATGCCACCGATCTCTGTCTTTGTGTTGCTTTTCAACAGCACGTTATTAACATCATTTAAGGTTTCCTCCACAGTCGGACGTGCACCCCCCCCCCTCTCACTGGACACGGGGATGAGGAGACAGACTGCATTGTTCTACCAGAGCCCAGCTGGATTCAATGGTTGTGAGCAGACCCAGCGGTGCAGCAGCTATACAGTGTAGTTAGTCACACAGGTGGCAGGGAAATTACAGTGTACACATACTTGCAGTTTGGACGTCTTCCACTTCTGGAAGCCAATAAAGATTTGCGGAGGCTGCTGCCAACGACTGCAAAAGCTATACTTGGACGTAGACATTTGGGCCACGCCAAGATATTGCTCACCGTTCAGAACAATATGTTTTAATGATCGGATTCAATAAAATAATGATTAGCTCCAGGATTCAGGAGATGGTGCACTGAAAAAAATCCTTAACAATAACTCTATTGTCTATGTGTGAGTGCATGCTTGCATGTGAACTAAAACCCTTTGGTTCACCAACCTATAACTACAACTTGTCTGCCCACTTCCTGTGTAGGGTTTTTTGGTACATCACATGTGGCTATAGTGTAAACATCAGTTCTTTTGACTTCCTGATTACAAATGGTGATTTAGATCAAACCACGAGTCTGTGCAGTCTGACAAAGAACAAATAGAAGACTAAAGAGGGATCCTTTCAGTCCCTGCAGCTCTAAAAGGACTTGGCTTTGTGTTGTCTTTGTGTTGCCATGCCTCTGAGCGGCAGTCGCCGGTGTCTCTGCTTCCTCCTCTCTTCTCATGTTTTACACAGGGTGTCCAGCTGAACCACAAGTCTCCTGTCTGGTGCCATCGTGGAGGTCCGGTGGACAGTCGCCCAAATATGAACAGCGGAGTAAAAATGTTCAAATCTTTTACTTCAAATAAAATAGTGGAGCTAATTTAACTGTTTCATATACTATAGGGTAGTTTAGTATATCAATGCATCACATTTTATATGCTCATATTGTATTAAGTTACTATGGCTGTCAAATAAAAAAGTGTGTGTAAATGTAGTGATAATATTTGCCCCAAAATTGTAATACATATAGAATGTACTTTTGTTGGCTTTTCGGGTGTGGTTCACTCTGTATTGGCATCAATAAAAGAGAATACTTTATAGAGGACCTATTATGCCTTTGTGCTTTGTCCCTTTTCTTTATTGTGTTATATAGTTTTTTGTGCAAAGTTACAAAGCCCAAAGTCCACACCAAAGGGAGTTACTCTCCCTAACAGAAACACTGCTCCTGAACTGCCTGAAATGCATTGCTTGAAGTCCTTTTTTTCCGTAACGTGGTGATGTCACCAAGTAACACATTTCTGTAATACCTGCCTAGCAGCTAGTTTGGCACGCCCTCAAACCAAGCTAGTTAGGGCGGGGCTGGAGTGGAGTCTGAAGAGTTTGGTTCGGTTGACCAATCACAAAAGAGTTGGCCAGCTGACCAATCAGAGCAGACTGGGCTTTTGGTAAGGGGGGGCTCAAACAGAGCTTATCAGACAGAGGGTAAAAAGAGGTGCTACAGCACAGCTGGTATAAGAAAAATAAAGCGTTTTTTGAACATTAAAGCATGTAAACAAATTAAGCATAACCTCTTTAATGTAGTAGTTTTGGGTGCAAATTTGACAATGGCTATAGTCTTTATGTTATATTTTATATTTACCCAGGTGAGGGAGATACATTTTCTCTTTTACAAGAGAGGCTAGGCCAAATTGGCAGTGTAGACCTATAATATATATATTTTTACAACATTCACATATATAGCAAGCATACAGTATAACACAATACAATTAAGCGTAAAGACGAGAGCATACCTATTTAAAACAGTCGCATTGTTCATGAAACTGTGGTGTTTGATGCCTGTGTGTTTCCAGATGAAGTTTGTCTTATTATTCCAAGTGTGTAGTGCAGAAATGCAGTTTTCTTAAAAAGCATCAAGAGTGTCCACAACAAGATGTTGATTGATGTGTCAGTGGCATGATATTGAATTCCCACAGAAGAACAGCACAGAAAGCATGCTTAGTTTAGTTGAGATGGACAAGGTGCATATTTCTTAACAAAATCAGCTTAACCAAGTGCTGAGGCAATATCATGCCAATATGGCTGCCAGCAAGCCTGAAGGCTAATTACTGTACACTTCAACTACAACATTACTCAACTACAAAAGTATCACGTCTGATTGATTATACATGCCTCATTTTCTATGGAAACCCCTGTGTTCATAATGCTCGCGATAACGCATAACCCTGTATGCACTGAGAATACACACACACACACACACACACATACAAACACACAGTGAGATGATGGATTAATAGCCGAGGAGTGGTCAGACGGCTGCAGGCCCTCCAGGGAGCTGACCTGCGACACAGAGGCCACCCAATCACAGCACATTCCTGCAGTGACTGTGTTTGCAGCCCTGCAGGTATACGCCGCCCTGCAGGTACCTCCTGCTCGTCTCTGAATAAAGTCACGCCATCAGATGCGACATGCAAGACCTTATGTGGCTGCTTATCATAAAGAAATTCAAACAGTTTATTCAAATCGCTTGAAAAGAACCGGCTGGATATCGGAAGAAAGTGTGATTGATGACAGATTAACTGCAGGCCATGAATTCATTATGGATAAATCATTGAAGCAAAAGTAACTTTCGCTTGATTTATCTGATGATGCTTTACAGTGCCGCCGTGATTAATGGACTCACACACTATAGTCAGAAAAACCTAATGAAATTAGAATTTGAAATTTGGTTTCATTTGAATAGCCAGGCACTTGGTGATCGATTCCTCTTCGTATAGCTGCATGTTCAATGTATTTAATCAGTTCACATTATACAAACATTATACAAAAGTCCATCAATACATCGATGGGACATTACACACCAGGCTGTCTGCTGAGAAATAA
The DNA here is from genome assembly GCA_916700815.1 of Helicolenus hilgendorfi. NCBI lineage: Eukaryota > Metazoa > Chordata > Actinopteri > Perciformes > Sebastidae > Helicolenus > Helicolenus hilgendorfi. Next base: position 910 of record CAKALG010020345.1, on the reverse strand, counting down.
TCACTCCATGTTGTGTTATGGTGTTGAACGGCTGCTACTGCTCTGTTTTCTCTCATAGATTAGGAACACATTGACCGTAGAATCACATCAACAGATATATTACTGCCTAAAAATCAACATTAGTCACAGGGATGAGATATCCAATCCAAACGCCAAACCGCGAGGATTAGTCACCGTGGAAAAGGAACAAGGCTATGTGATTCTGAATGGGGGTTTACTGTTACACCTTTTGATTCCTCTTTAGGTGTATGAGACAGTATCACACGTCAGATATAGCTTTGTGTTATCAAAACAAACCAGGAAACTGTCAAATTCATCTCAACAGAGCCGTCTGAGAGCAAATCCCACGCTGTGGATGATGACTGGGATGGATTATCAAGGTGATAGCAGAGTCTGAGGTGCAGGGATACCTTTTAAAGAGATGACAAATATAATGTGTGTGTGTGTGTGTGTGTGTGTGTGTGTGTGTGTGTGAGGAGGATGTGTGTATAATTGACAGCTTCCAGTCAATGGGACCATCAGTGATAGCAGCTGTATTGTTCAGTCCCATTTCATGCATGTTTGCGCAGCTGTACAGATGTTTACTGTACTGAATGTGTGTTGAAATTGTAGATTTCATCCATCACGTATAAAGTCTACCAAAACATTGGGTGAATGCAGGTCTCTTTTCACTACAAAATATGTTTTAACTGATCATAGTTGTAGGTGGTAACTTATGGTGGAAATATTCTAAACAAAGTAGGAATCAGAGATGTGGATGTTAAATTAGCAGGGTCACATTCTAATGTCTAAATTAGCATGAGCAAATTATATACATTTCTTGTGGGATATTAGTGCATGTGAAATTGTTTGGGACATTTTTATGGAGGAAAGCAAATATGGTGAAATATAAATAAAAAATAAATAATAT
>CAKALG010020341.1:0-29327 GCA_916700815.1 Helicolenus hilgendorfi | reverse complement strand
AGACCGCTGGCTCTGGCCCAAACGCTGAAAGCTGACTCAACCAGAGAGTCCACAGTGTTGCGAGGCAAATCTCTGGTGTACCTGCCAATGCTGCAACAGCAACAAGTACACGTCATGTTGTTGATGAACACAAGGATCAAGACACAGTGTTCCCCTAAATATAAATATCAATCTCATAACGGACCATGGACGGCGTGTCAATATACGCTTGTTACAAGCATGGTGTCCTTTCAAAATTAAGTTAGCCAGACCATTAAGTTAGGTTTAGGCAACACAACCACATAGTTAGGGTTAGGAAACGGTCGTGGCTAACGTAAACTTCACTGACTAGCGACTCACATGACTCTTGGGACTGACGATAGTAACGAGTCACGTAACTAAAGACTGCTGTGACAAAATAAGTCAACGTTACTTTTAGTTTCACACGAGACATGAACGCCAGTCTCCTGGTCGAAAGTCTTGTGTTTATTTGACCAATCCACCAAACCTTCTGCCCGCCCTGGGCGGACTCTCACACTATTAATACTACGTCACTTGCTCCGACCGTCGAATAGTGCCTCGGGTAGGTTTACATTGGAGTTAGTTGAAAGCCTGACCAAACGGCGGTACTTGACGATTTGGGAGTGAGAACGGGTTGTTACAGCAGTTTCACAAGCGTGTCAGAGAACTACGGTGGCCGTCAGTGTTTGGTTTGTCCGATTGGCTACTGTAGAAACATGGCGGAGCAACATGAAGAGGACCCGCTCGCTATGTAGATATGAAGGGCTCATTCTAAGCTAACAAAAACACAACGATTCTTAGTTACAGGTGATTATACACTAATGAAAACATAGTTATGAATATTATATTACATTTCTACTAACAGATACCCCAAAATGTTACACACTGTACCTTTAATTATGCATCTATTCTATATTTAATCCAGCAGGCGCGCCTCAAACATAACTAACAATGAAACGGATAAGGACGTTCCAGACAGTGTTATATAAGTTCAAGCATGTATGGTGAACTTGGCTCTCTAACAAGCCCATTAAAACTCTCAGAGGCAGGATTCCCAAACCCAACAATCTGTTAGCCATAATGATTTGCGACAGCTGCTATTCCCGATTTCTGCCAACGTTTTTATTGCCTGTTGCCTCAAAAATGTTTCCCATGTATTGGCAGGGTTTGCATTTTAGGGACAACCAGACCAGTTATATTTCAGGCAAGTGCAGTCTGGGTCAGACATGCCTATATCCGTCACTTACAGATATATCTCAGACTGTAATTCTACTCTACTTTAACAGTAAAAAGAAACACACTAAAGACCACATAGATACCTGTAGGTGATGACATTCTTGTTCCATCGTGTCCCCCCGATGTGGCTGTACTCCTCCACATCTGGAACGCCACATCGAGGGATCCTCATCGTCTCCAGGGTGTTGGAGTCCAGCACGCCTGTTGCATTGAGCCCAAAGAATATCTGCATGTCTTTCACCTTGGAGGTGAAGGAGGGCCCGCTCCGCTTCATGCGCCCCATAGGCTCTTTCTGCAGGTTGTAGTACTGCTGCAGGTATTCCTACGAGTAGATTCGAGGTCCAAATCAGATATCATGTTGCACTGAAGAGACAGGTAAATGAACTGGTCCTGGACAACCGTATTCTCTTTGTAGATCCTTTTTTTTGCAGCATGCATTAAAGTAGATTACATATTATCGTCATACTTTGTAGCATCCATCAAATTGCACATTCATAACTTCTACATAAACGTATCTGCACCCTTGGGTGATCAGATTTACAGCATCCTCTGTCAAGTACACCGTCTCTAATTACAACTAAAATCCTTCACAACAATAAACTAAATTAAAGCAACATTGGTAATCAATTCCCGCGCAGATTTTCTTTCCCAACAACCCTTTTCCACAGAAAAATGCATTCATGGAAGGAAATTAGGGAGAGAGAAAAATGAGGATGCTGAAAAAATCTGGTAAAGCATGCAATTTCACAGCTACAAGGACTACGAGGGCAGTGCAGTTACTTACCTCCGCCCCCCACCCACACAAAAACACAAGAAATAAAAACATGTAATATCATAACATCAACATCCCACACACAGGCGAGAACAGACCCTTGCTATTTCCTTCCTTCAATAGAAACACCTTCACATTTAACAATTTTTGGCATTGTCCAACAGATTAACTCACATGCAGTTCAATTTCAAACTTTTGTAATGCAGCTCATGCAATTATGCACTTACTGTGGCCAGCTTCAAGTCAACCTGTGGTTCTGCGGAAGGAGAGATGTCGGCCGCCGGTATAAATGTGGGCGCCGTAAAACACGGACCGGGCATAAGCACGACCAAGACACAGCAGGAAAGCAGCATGACATGCATTTCACAGACTTTAACACTACATGAATTGTAGTGGCCTAGTTTAAACACAAGTCCTGGTTAATGAGAAAGCCTTTTAAATGGTCATTGTGACTCATGCCACTTGCAAATCCAAGGGAAGCCTCAGACAGTACTATGGAATTAGGGAGGGGTTAGCAGAGAGCCAAGGACAGCAAAACGAGAAAAGAAAGAGATGTCATTTGGACAGTTTTGGTCATGTGACACATTTGCTCCAATGGTGATCTATATGGATAACGTATTCGGTGGGTGGTTTCAATTTCAACATCTTATTCAAATTCATTGCACATTTAGGACTGAAATTGTTTCTCTAAATGATTAAAGTGATGAAATGTACACTGGGTGTTTAAGAGTGTAGTGTGCTGATTGACAGATAACCCCAAACAAGAGGTGAAACTACAACATGAGGCAACACAAAGCACAGAAAAAGATTCTTTACTTGTTTTATTTTATCTTTACTGTTTTTTATTTAACAATTGCTTAACTGTAACTATGCAGGCTGGTCTCATACACTGATAGCTATACGAAGTAAGGCATAATGTACAGTGAGCCGGTCATTATTGTGAAATAAACCCCAACAGCGCGGCCCTCTTGCATCGCCCTGAAGGGGTTTATTTCACAACAATGACCCGCTAGCTGTACATTATCCCGCTTATTACACGGCTACTTACCTAAGAAATCAATAATTTGACAGGAAAATGGTCCGCCAGAGTCCAACATCAGAACTGCGCCCATAGCAACGGTCTGTTATACATAGCAACGGTCTGCTATAAAGAAATAACAGATCGTAGAATGCGGTGATTGACCAATCAGAATCGAGTATTCAACAAAGCCGTGTAATAACAAAAAGGCCGCGTAGGGAGGAGGTTAGGGTGGATGCACAGGTCGACTTTCGCCCAGGACACCAGCGTTCATGTCCCGTGTGTAGCCAGACCAGGGGTCGCCTGTAACAATAGGAACTTACTTTATGTGTTGCATTTGCAACACGGAGCAAAGTTGTTGTTGCACCTCGAGGAATGAATAGTAAAAAAGACGTGAGGCTGTTTTGTGAACACGTGCCAACAACAACATCAGCAATGTGTCTCTCGCGTATGGTATCATTTATCATGTATTTGTCGCATGGGCTTTCGTGACGAAAGATCTTGTAGGAAGTTTATTTTGAAAAGACTGTATGCATGTAACAAGCATAAATGGACACGTGTTGCTGGACATTCGTAGGAAAACAAACGAAAAAGGAGGAATAACTTTTTCTTAAGATATCATACGAACCATTGTATGAGAATACGTTGAACTATGAGTATGTTCGTCATAAACAAGTTGGTATTTCTACCATCAAAAACCAAGCCGCTTTGATATTAAGTAAATGACTTCCTCAGTGGAGCTCCTGTAGGGGAACCTCAACCAAACTCCCTCCAGACTGATGCAACACAATGAGCTGGTAGGCGCTGCACAGTTACACCCACGCATTCAGCAAGCGCTCCCAAAATAGCCCCATCAAAGCCCATTTGTGTCTCGTTTTAGCAGCAAAAAGCATGCTAAGACCTTTCAATGAGAGAGTTCGCTGAGAGGGGTGCTGAAATTGCAGGGGTGGATTTAAGGCCTTCGAAAAAGAAAATGGCCGCCAGCCAGGTCGCCTAGACTGGCAAGGGTGGTGCCGCGGTGCATTCAGGCTACAATTATGGTTGATTGGTCATTGTGGAGCTTTATGGGTCCGACAGCATTCCTCTGCGGGGCAACAAGCTTTCCAGAGTACGCCGTGCTCTTTCACAGAAAGACCTGAAGAAACTGTGTCGCTCTGGTTTTATGGTCTGAGTACAGGCGAGGTAATGAAGCCATTTTAAGCAGGAGTGATGACTGAGAGTGTACTTTGGAGCTGCAAGGATACAAGCTGGGAGAGACCACTGTGGTAATTAAACCAGATGAAACATCTCTGTTTTGCCCCAAGCATACGCTTTCACTGACGAGGTGCCAGAGATGTTAAACATCAGGACAAGTAGCTGAGATGAGATGAGAAATACCTGGCTTGGAAAGCATCTTTTTCTAGTCTGTACAACAATATTCAACCTAATCAGTAATATATCCACGTCACTTCACTTCAGTTAATTTTTCTTCACTCAGGAAAAGTCAATCTCGTCTCCCATCAAACCGGTCTCAGTGCATTGCTATTGATAATAAGGAAAGGTGTATAAAGGGGTTTCAATGAAAATTAACCAATAAATAAAATAACAAAATAAAGCCGTTATCATTAGCGATGCACGAATAGCACAAAGATCTGACCTAATGCAGGTAACTTAGTGGAAAGCTGTTCTTTAATATTTACTCAAACTATGTTCCAGAAAGCTCAAAATCACCCTCAATCAGAAAAGTTAAGACAGCAAAGAAGTCTCAAAAGAGCCTAAAGACCAGAGTTTCTGGCTGAACCCGCAAAAAAAAAAAAGAGGTCTGCAATCTGCATTACGTTGAGGAAGGATTAAGAATGCCCTAAAGAAAGGACATCGTCACATCTGATTGGTCAAGAGGGGAATGCACCAAGCTGCTCTCAATTGTTAATTAAGAGTCAGTCCCCACAACCTGCACAACAGGTGATCTGAATAACCCTCCAATCAACTCAGGGGAATTGTGACATTCAGCTAAAATGACAGCAAGTACCAAAGAATGAGAGACTGCTACAACGGCATGTCCACTATGAGAAATAGAAACTCTAAATTAAACAAAACTGAAGCAAATGATGCAACCTTTAAAACTGCTGTGTAGCATTTGAAAATATCAGACTTTGGCTCCCTCTAGTGGTAGGCTAGTATAACAAATGCCACTGTGCCACTGTGCAACCTCCCTACACATCCAAACTGAGATGAATGGGTGAAAGCAATACTCAGACTGCACTCATTTCAACTGGGATTATTTTCTGCAACAAAAAAAAATCATACTGGTTTTAGAATTTGAATGTAGCAATACACTTTAACAACAGTAACATAAGTACACACTCAGTGAGGACTAATGTTTGGTTCCTCAAACGGTGCCTTCCAATGAAACTCGTGAGCTTGTGTTTACAACATGGGAAGTCGTGTACACAATATGCTTGTCGTTTAAGTGGTTACGTCGTGAGAACACGACTGCTAACGTCAATATTACAATACTGTCGCCGTATAAAAGCCACAGAGGAAAACAATTTAGCAAGCTATCAAGTGGGTAATATAATGCAGTAAATACAAAGGCATTATGAGAGAGGAAAAAGATGAGGCTGTTGGGAATATCAACCTTTTCCTCAGACATATTATACAATTACAAAGAAAAACAATATACAACTAAAATCATAATATATTAACTTGTTATGCACCGAAAAAATGAACTTCCATAGCCTCCGCCATTTCTGACAAAGTCAACAAACACATCACAACTCATGAACTCAGAGCTTTCAGAAACTTCCACTTACGAGGTTGTGAATACCAAAAGAGGGGGGCGTTCATATGGACTCTTCTTGTGAACCCGGTAAACACGACCCCATTTGAAGGCACCATAAGAGCGTTCACCATCTGTAGCCGGAGGCAGAAAGAGCATGAAAGACGCGTTATAGCACATGCAACTTAATGTGCTTATCATCAATACAAAAAGAGACAAAAGTACCAGATAAGACTAGATCAGCAAATCATTTGTGATACTGATATTTGTGGTTTGTTTCAGGACAATGTATAAAATGTGTTTTTACAGTCTCCTGATGATGAAGCAAATCTGACATCAAAGTTGTTGTACTGTATTTATTTAAATTTTGGCACTTCAGCATGAGTTTGTGGTAACACTGGAACATGATAAGACACATGAAGGGACCAGATAGTTTGTGTGATCCCACTTCAAAAAAGTCTTTGCTGCCCTCCTGTGGTTTCTCTTCAGCATGTTTAATTTCTGCATTTTGCTGAGTGGGCCTGACCTTACACCACAGCAGTCACTGTGGTTTGAATCTGTGCAGTTACTCAGCATTTTAATTTAAGCCCATTTTTGGAGTTTTATGTGTGGACTTGCAATGTGTGAAGATTAAATTACAGCTTCAATAGCGTACAGTGTCATTTCTGATACAGCTCTAGCATCTGTGCAATCTAAATCATCTCTTTACTGTAAACTGTAGCTTTACTGTAAACTGTAGCTGATTCATATGTGACTCACTGCTCACTCATTGTATTTATTTGTATATATAATTGCTACAAAAGAAGCAGTGTTTACATTTATGTCTAACCTTTCTGACCCCACAACAGTTGAATGTTTAAGCCTGGCTTTTCTTGGGAAGGGAAATTATTGAAGCCTACCTCTGAATCAACTGAATGTGTTACTCTCTCAAGCAAATTGATGTAATTAGTTCGCAAAATGAGCAAATTGTTGAAATAAAAAATAAAAAAATAAACATGCAGATCGCTAAAGTGCATCGCCTGTAGTCGTTTTATTGTGAAGCTTGTTTGAAACAGCTACAGGCACATATAAAACATTCAGTTAGTTAGTCACTAAATGCATACTAATACTATTTAAATGTAGATTTGCACATTTATGGTGATCTTGTATAGTTGGGTTTCTTTAAACTGTACAGGGCCGAGTGTAGAGTCAGCAAAATGTAAATGCAGCTTAAGGTTGATGACTCACGTTCTGAACAAAGTGAAGGCAATGATTCATGAACCCTTGCATGGGCAAAGACAGACTGTAAAAACTGCTATGACAATGATTTTTTAACGCATCAAGACTGAAATGCAAAATTATTTTTCTTTCCTTTTTTTATTCTTATAAATATACTGCATCTGAAGGAGCAGCTGGCGTATGCCTTACTGTTAAAGTGTATCACGCTACATGCTACAAAGGAATTAGTTCCAAGTAAGGACGCAAATCATCACTGTTTATCACAGTCCATTGGAGTACGTGCACCAGCTTTCCTCTGAAACAGCAGGGAAGTGGTTGATTTCATCAGACCTCACTTCATCCCGGCAAAACCCTTTTGCATCTTCCACGCCAAAATACTATGACAACAAGTACAACAACAGTGGATTTCACCAACATGATGAGGTGAATTCCTGCTAAGTCTCAGAAGCAGTGGGTTCATCCATCACACCAATTCCAGGAACTGGAATAAACAATAACAAAACCTTAAAGGCTTTGGGTTGGAAGTTAGCAAAGTGCTGATCTATCCTGAGACGCAGCAAAGAAAGTCTCAAAAGGGAATGAAGGCCACCAAGTAACACAGTCATGAAACCATAGCTTGTGCAATGACAAGATAGTGGCTTTGACCACTTCATGGTTGTGATGATGCAGTATGATGAGGGACCAGATGAGAGAAAGGGGAGAAGATGAACTTTATATTTCATGTAGCAACTCTCTCATCTTTCATAATTCTCTGTTGCCAACTTGCCATGGAAGAACAGCTCACAATTAGATTAGATTAGATTAGATTAGACTTTATTAATCCCACAGCTGGGAAATTCACTCTCCACGGCAGAAAGTAGACAGCTCAGGAGATACACATCTATCAAAAATATACAAAAAATACAAAAGAAAATACACCAAATGTACACCGAATAAAATACTATATACACAATCCACATGATATATACATAAAGTGCAAGATTGCACTTCGAGATGTGCATGTGCAAGATTTCACATGGTCAGGAAGAGCAGGAGTTATAGAGTCTGATAGCTGCTGGGATGAAGGACCTGCGGAACCTCTCCTTCTTACATCGAGGATGTAAAAGTCTGCTACTGAAGAAGACAGTACAGCTGATGTCAACACATGCAAAACACATGCAAAAACAAATTTTGGTATACCATGAGGGTTTGCTAATACCTGGAAAAATCATTACCATCTCACAAGGTTCTCCTACTATGGAAACTTTGTTCAGTGCTCCAGTAAATAGGACGGACCAATGGGGTAGAATAAAGGTAACGTTATGCTCGCTAGATTCAAAGTCGATAACATTGTGTACGGTTGAAAAAATGTAATTCGACAGCATGTTAAACAACAAGACAAGCTAGCTATCCAGCCATGTCATTGTCACAAAATAAATATTAAGACATCACAAAATCTTTATTAGCATAGCTCAGGGGTCAGCAACCTGCTGCTCCGGAGCCACATGCAGCTCTTTAACTCCTCTCCAGTGGCTCCCTGTGGATTTATAAAAATTGAAATGAATGTTTTTTGTTTACTTTTTCATGTTTATTTATCATTGTTGTAGGTCTATGGTACGACAGAGTATTAGGGCCACATTGAGGAAAAAACGTAAATCTGAGATATCGAGAATAAAGTCATAATATTGTAAAAAATAAAGTCATAACTTTAAGAGAAAAAAAGTTGTGATATTATGATAATAAAGTCATAATATTATAAAGTAGTAATTTTACGTGTTATTTTCTTTTTTTTCCCCTCACCGCATTAGACTTATATACTATATACTTAGACTCTCACTTCATCACAATGCTCAAATGTTTTGCGGCTCCAGACAGATTTTTCTTCTTTTTTTTTTTGCCTAAAATGGCTCTTTTGATAGTAAAGGTTGCTGACCCCTGACCCAGACCATGGTATAAGATATGATATTCAACAGCTGGCACAACAGCAGATATTTCAACACATCCATTCAGGTCTAAGCAGGCAATTCATGCATGCTGAAAAATAGACGGTTCCCCTGAAACAAGTAAGATCTCATATTTAGGGGGGGGGGGGACATAATCTATTACAGACTGACAATGGGGCTTACTTCAGCAACCTCAAATACTTCAGGTGTGAGTCTTCAGATCTGCCACTACAATATAGGTCATACACAACATGATTTGTATCTTATGAATACAACCAGTGGGTCACAACAGAGGTCAGCCTGTTTCCATGTTTGTATGTGTGTTTGTCGGTGACATTTTAAAATAACAGCAAAAATCCCCCTACAGAGCTAACTTCCCCTGGCATGAGTCAGGAGCACTCTGTTAACCACCGTCTAAGCAATGATGTTACTCCAAAAATATTTGTCTCCGCAGGATGCTGAAGGGCAAAATGTTTGTTATACGTTACACGCGTTATCACTAATGGGATGCAGATGAACTACAATGGCCAATCACCACGACACCAACTGTTTGTAATCTGTACTTCCTAATGCAACGCAATGAGGTTTGGTTTTCTCTGCCAGCGCAGCAGCTTCAACCTCGACTGCAACACTTGACTAACAGTCTCATACTTTGCAAAACATTGTCATTATGAGACATTTCCCAAAAGTATGTTGATAATAACTGGAATTATAACAGTGTCAAATCCTTGTCACATGTTTGACATATCCTTATGGTTGGCTGTGCAGCAATTTAACTCTACAAAAGAGTGCTTTTGTATCCAAATATAACGTGATCACATAGTAGACAATGTCATTATGTGAATGATTTGATTCAGAAAAGTGTAGACTACTTCAAAATTTCCAATTCTAGTCGTCGTTTCTAGCCTTTTTTGTACTATGTAAAAGTAATAGGAATAAGGAATTCCATTGTTGTAACTGGAGAAAATAATTATATACCTTTGTTGTCAGACACTTATGTAGTAGACGCACTAATAGGCAGCATGTCTTTACCTGCCTTGTCTCCAGAGACCTGCAGGTATAGGCTACCTATTGTCTGGATACCAGACTCTGGAACAATAAGCTACTCTCAAGGTCTTTTATAGCAAAACATAATTTTAAACGTCACCCCTACTGCCAAACAGAAGAAGGCCTTAGCGGTTCTCTATACAATATCCAGAGCATTAAAGGGATAGTTCTGGTGTTTTGAAGTGTGGTTGTATGAGGATATCCATAGTCAGTGTATAACCTACTGTAGATGACGGTCGGCACGCCGCCAGTTTGGAGAAACAGACAGGAGTACCGATACGGGAGCAAAGCAACACACTGCTGTGGACGCCGGCAGAAAAACATATTCTAGCCAACTAAAAGAAATCAATATAATATTAAGTGTTTGGTGAAGGAGGGCTTTCCATTAATTTCCTATGGAAAGCAGGAGTAGCAGTCACCCAGTGCATGGTGGGAGTGTTGCGGCAAGTTGGAGAGGGTCTGTGTTTGCATTAAGTTGAAAAATCTCAACTTTATGCAAATGAGCCCGTTCAGCACAACGCGTCCGGCTCACGAAACTTGGACCAAGCTGTCAAACTATGTGATAAAATGAAACGAGATTCAGCAGTGGCATGTTTCTCGCCTCAAATGTTTTCAGAAATAGATTTTGGTGGATTGTTTAGATGGAATAACAGAAAGTTTATGAGCAGGCCGCCATAACGTTTCCTGTTTGAAACGGCGAGAAGAGAACCAGGGACCAATCAGGTGCATTCCACGATAATCACCTCAGCGTGTCCCGTAGCATCCTCATCGGACCTGGTGGACATGTAGCGTAAGTCTATAGTCATATACAGTACGTAGGCACAGCAGTGCTTTGAGCTAAATGCTTGCTGCATGCACGCTCACATGGCAGCGCTAACATGCTGATGTTTAACAAGTATTATGGGATCACCACAGTCACTAAGATTCATCATCTGGGCACCATGAATGTCTGTACCAAAGTTCATAACATCCATCTGATAGTTTCTGATAGAAGCTTCGATCTGGACCAAAGTGGTGGACAAACGACCAACATTGCCATACCTAGAGCCATGCTAGCTGCTGCTATGATGATCAAATGTCTCTCTTATCCTGTACGTGGTGTTCTTTGTGCTTCCATAGATGTTAACTGTAATTTGTAAGAAGCAATTATTCCGAATTTTATATGTCACTGTGTTTCTTAAAGGTCAGCAAAGTTTCGATGCTGTAATTAAACCTCTTACAGACGACATTTCCCTATTACTGAGAAAACTAGGATCATTTACGTATTTAATTTGTCATGCTCTGTGTAATCCTAATGACTCAAAGGGCAATGTGGGAAAACACTTAAATCAGGAAGAGCTGATTTCAAAACAAAGTAGCATGAGAGAGCTCACATGATGTCGAATGCACTCATTGACATTAAAACATAATATCATAAGGGACGTGTAAAGGGGAACTCCCATTTCCAAAATTCATGCACGTTATTCCTACAGTCCAAAAATATGAATAAACATGAACAACTTTCTTCCAAATCCCCAAACTAAAGCGCTAAAACTCAAACTCAAAACGCACCCAGAGGAACGTTCTGAGTATATAGGAACATTTTGGAGACAACTACAATAGAATAACGCTCATTTGGGTATAAAAAAAGAAAACAAACATTGTGCGGGTCCATAAAATCCGTCTCCCATTCATTGTCTATGGAGCAGTTCCAGACTTTATACTTGATGACATCACAAGTTTGAGTCTTCTTCTCTGGTTTCTGGCTTTAAGAGAGAGCAGCTCATGTTCACAAATATTGATTAAACCTTCCTCAGCCATGGAAATAACATATTTCAATTCTTAATTTAGGTGGCGTTCTCCTTTAAATTGAATGTTTTCACCATCTATTTCTTTATGTTGACGTGTGTTTGTTAGTCACGTATCCTAAAGTGTCTTCACCCTAAAATAAGAAGACACAGAATGACTATCATGAGACCAGCAGGAGCATGAAACAATTCACAAAACCCCCTATTGTTTTTTATAGTACGTCATTTATTTATTTATTTTTAACTGAAGAAGATGTACAGATAATAACTAATGATGTTAAAACCTTAATAAGGGAAAGTCACAGAGTATATCTGCCAAAAAATATATATCTAAAGACTGTCTTGTTATTCTTGGTTTTTTAAAAAAAGAAAGAATTAAAAGTGCATCATTTTGCCTCATTGGCAATTCCACAATTGGGAAACTCCTTAAGTCATGGCAATTTGAGAAATAGGAAATGCTTTATCAAAACATTTTAAGTGGGTTCAGAGGAGTCAGACCACAGTGACTGCAGTTTTACACATACAAGCACATTCTCAACAAAGGAGGAAGTGGGTAGGTGCTTTTACATGAATCACAGAGACCCTTTGAAAAAAAAAAAAAGGTGGACCTAAAACACTATAAATACCCTTCAGAACTTCTTGACCCCTATGACTTGTTTGGACGACACAGAGACAACGACAATGATAGCTTTGCTGCTGCTGGCGCTGGTCGCTCACTCCTTCGCTCTGCCTCTGCCATCTGAGGACAAAGACAACCAGCTCTTAGCTGAGGTAAGAACTGAGCTCTCTAATTCACTCAGTGTTTAGTCCTTTAGTGAGTTAGAGTGGTGTAATCCACGCCTATTTGTTATGCATGACATTCAGCTTCTGTTCTCTTCAAACAAACAGAAGTACCTCCGTCGGTTCTATGGGCTGCCAGCTGGTCTCCAACTTCGACAGAGGTCAACAGGCGCCCTTCAGACCAAGATCAAGGAGATGCAGAAATTCTTCAAACTCAAGGTAAATGGGCAGCTGTTTTGTAATTTTTTGATTTGATTTAGTTTGCATAGGTTTTATTCATAGCTGAAAGACAGATGGAACATTATCATATTGCTGGTGGTGCACCCTGATGTGGGTTAAAGATCTTTAATGTGATTTTCGCTTGAGGGGTGATCTTTCACCTGCACCTCATTGGTGAGGTCCTCTTGTGCAAATGTGGGAGTGTAATGTTAACATTTCGGTTTACATTAAAACTGTATTTTTTAAAAGCTAAATAGAATAAGACAGGCATAAAATATGAGAATATAAGTTACAGTGCAGTGTAAGAAATGACTTAAAAAGCAGAAAAGCAGTCTTCAGCCTCGATTTAAAAGAAGTGAGTTTCTGGGAGTTTGTTGCAGATATGTGGAGCATACAAACAGTCAGTTTAGTTTTGACTCTGCGGACATAGAGCAAACCTTAGAGGTCTGGATGGGTCATCATGTAGGAAAAGATCTGACATGTATTTTGGCCCTAAACTATTCAGTGCTTAAACAGTTTTAAGGTGACAATTTCTGCAGTACTTTAGGAACACATATACTTATGTCACATATTTTCTTTCCGTCTCTGAAGGTGACGGGGAATCTGGACGACAACACTTTGGAGCTGATGAAGCAGGCCAGATGTGGCGTCCCTGACATCGGGGAGTACAACCACTTCCCTCGACACCTCAAATGGCAAAACAATAACGTCACATTCAGGTATGCATTCAAATATTTTCTCAAAGAAGAGAAAGAACTATTCAGAAAGTATCATTTATTCATTCATTTCCCTCGTCGTCCATCCCCTGATGTTCCAGGATACTGAACTATACACCAGATCTGATGAAGTCTGATGTAGACAGAGCCATCCGCAGGGCGCTGAACGTCTGGTCTGATGTCACCCCTCTGCTCTTTAAGAAGCTGCACACCGGCAACGCTGACATTATGATCAGCTTTGGACAGAAAGGTAATTCTACACTCCATCTGCTAATCACATAAAGAATAGACATTATAATAGTGCACATTCAATTTATAAAATGCTTTGTTCTGTAGAGCACGGTGACTATAACCCTTTTGACGGGCCTAACGGGTTGCTCGCTCATGCCTACCCACCGGGCCAAGGCATCGGAGGAGACACTCACTTTGATGAGGATGAAACCTGGACCAAAGACTCATCAGGTCAGAGTTGTGCATAAATGTTCAACACAATCATCACTAAACTGTATCCTGATGATTCACACTGGACATCTTTTCTCTCCACAGCTTACAACCTGTTTATAGTGGCGGCCCATGAGCTGGGCCACGCCCTTGGTATGTCCCACTCAGCAGACGCTGGTGCCCTGATGTACCCCATCTACTCCTACGGTACAGGCTACCCACTGGCTGAGGACGACATCGAAGGCATTCAAGCTCTCTACGGTTAGGAAAATACATCATCTGTGTTTAGATTTAAAAGTAAAGTTCACAGGTCAAATCATAATTGATATCATGTTTTTTTATAGCATGAGATTCTTATTATTTTAGTGAAAATATTATGAGCTGTGCATTAATGCCAGATGTTCAATCACAGGCCCGAACCCAAACCCGAGGAAAGTGAAGCCAAAGCCTGACGCACCAAACAAATGTGACCCCATGTTGAGTTTTGACGCTGTCACAGAGCTCAGAGGGGAAACCATCATCTTCAAAGACAGGTACAGTAAGAACCATTGAATGGAATTTACCTGGATAAACCCCTTGAGATGCATCATCTCTGCATCTTCCGAGGGGGTCCCAAACAAACACTCACAAAACAGTAGAAAACAGAACAGTACAAAACACAATGTTCCATGACGGCAGGCCGATATACAAAGATGCTAATACATAATACAATGACTGATATATTTTTGGGGCGGCAGTAGTCCATGGGGACTTGGCTTGGGGACTTGGTGTGTTGCCGGTTCAACCGAGTGTAGATACAGTGCTCCAGGGATGAGGTATTTTTTAAGGCCAACCAGGAAGTTAGCATCGCCCTGGGTTCTCTCGACAAAAAACAAATGGGATTTTTCCATTGGGTTTTGGATTATCGCGGATTGTTATTATTGTGATACTTAGACGTTTTGTTCAGCAAGATAATCTTCACAAACACCACTTTTCTGATTTTTGAGGCTTTAACGGCAGACGAGTTGTCGTGTTGACATCTTGCAGTCTCATTTAGCAACTTGTTAGCAACCGTCTTTTTTTAGACACATTAAGACACGTTAATACTGATGTATTTTATACTCTGTTGCAGGTTCTACTGGCGTCTCCATCCTCAGATGCCAGAGCCGGAGCAGACACTGATCAAGTCCACGTGGCCCACCCTCCCGAACAAGGTGGACGCAGCATACGAGAACCCCGAGAAGGATCAAGTCATCATATTTAATGGTGGGTTATACGTATTTATTGCTATTATATGTTTTCATCAGATGTTAGATACGGTATGTATGGACCAAAAACTGTCCCTGTTTCAACAGGGATCCGGATGTGGGCTTTAAATGGATACAACCTTGTGGACGGTTACCCAAAGTACATACACAAACTTGGTCTTCCCAAGAAAATCAGGGAAATAGATGCGGCCGTGCACATCGCAGACACCGGGAAAACTCTGCTCTTCACTGAGGAGGACTACTGGAGGTATGTGGTGATGAGTATCACACGTCTCAGTTTCAGTAAAGTTTAAACCTTTAATGTGCTCACTAAGAGAAACGCAATGGAAAAAATCTCTTTGCATTTTTTGTGTCCTTGGGGCAATAATCAAAACAATCAATTAATATAGGCCTCTCAAGAAAAATACAAACCATGTACTGTTATTATGTTAGTAATATGTATACCATGAAATTAGTAGTATTACCAGTACTAGTATTATATCCATGTATTTATTCGAGATATTTACCATATTTACAATAGGCTACTTTGAAAATATCATTAAAAAAATATACCTTTCATGAAATTTATAATGGAATAACATTAATTATATGATAATAACAAATTATATTAACAACAGTGAATCTTCATAAGTTTTTTTATTTCATAAAAATGTAAAATTTGTTATCTTAAAATCCCTATTTTTCCCAGTAAAACTGAACTATTTGGTAGAGCATGTTTTTAGACAGTATAAGAAAATCATACTTATTACATTATTTCAACATATTTATAATGGAATAACATTAAATGTATTATATTAACAACAATGAATGATAAAAAAAAATGTATTTAGTAGAAAATATTCAATTTTAATAACATTAATTGCTTTACTACCTTTACCATAAAGGGACACCCTTTGGTACAACATGTTTTTAGAAAATTATTTGATCCTTAATGGATTTTTTATTTAGTATCAAGTTACATAATCTGTTCAGTAAGACCTCTGAAATGTGAAAAAATATGCCTACCTTTGAAAACTACACCAAACAGAGTCCTCATGTCTGGAGTTTTGTTGCTAACTTCCTGTAAGGAGGCGGACTGAAAAGCTATTTAAAGACACAGCGACATCTAGTGGATATTTTTAGCATAACATACCTAAACTGAGTGGTAAAGATGCTCAACCAGGTTGAGGGTTATATATGTAATTTCATCAATATTGTTTTGCTTTTATTTGTCACTCACAGCTATGATGAAGCAACAGAAACCATGGACAGCGGCTACCCACGATCCATCGAGGAAGATTTTCCTGGGATGGATGACGAGTTTGACGCTGCTGCTTATCACTATGGTATAATGAAGCCTCAATTATCACATGTTCAGTATAGTTAAAGGGATAGTTTGAGGTGTTTTGAAATGGGGTTGTAAGAGGTACTAATCCATAGTCAGTGTATTACCTACAGTAGATGACGGTCGGCACGCCTCCAGTTTGGAGAAGCAGACAGGAGTTACTGCACGGGAGCAAAGCAAAACGTATTTTAGCCACCTAAAAGACAGACCCACCCAACAAATAGCAACATTTACCTTGCCGTGAGATTCTGACAATGAACTAAAGCTGTTGTATCCATCTATGCTCTCACTAAAGCCACCAGACTCCATTGAAAAAAACTGTAATTTTACCTCGCAGGACACAGGGGTTGCTGGTCTACCGCTGCCTCGATCGGTTAGTTTGTTTGTGCTATTGTGTGACTTTGGTGAATCAAAACTAATCAAAGTTACACAATAAAATAAACAAGCTAACCGATTGAGGCAGCGGTAGACCAGCAACTCCCATGCTATGCAAAGTAAAATGATTTTTTTTTCACTGGAGTCTGGTTGCCTTCATGAGAGCATAGATAACAGCTTCAGTTCCCCATCGGAAACCGACTGTATAGCTGTTATTCTAAATATAGCGCACTTAAAAACACCCAAACTATCCCTTTAAAACACACAAAAGTATGATTGTTTTTTTACAGCACTACCACTATACTGCTTCCCCTAACTGGTATCCCTCTCTGTTGTCTTTCAGGATACTTGTATTTCTTCCATGAACACATGCAGTACGAGTACAGTTACAACTCCAGGAAGGTCAGTCGCATCATGAGGACCAACTCCATTCTCAACTGCTGATCTACAAACGTCAGCAATGGCTTAAATATACATGTGGCTGCACAACACACCTTCGTAATAAACAACAATATACACAAGGATACATGTTAAAAAGAGAGACATGGGAAACGGAGACATGCAGGGTTGACCTGCAGTTAAAGTTAAGATAACAAAGTTTATTTTTATTAGTGCTGGACACCTGTTAGGTCATAATTTGTCAGACACAGAATGCTGGAAAGTTCCTCAGAAATATATTTCCGTTTTATTTATTTTACATGTCTATATTTGTACTACAAGTTTCACAATGGACAGCAAGATCCTTAGCAGGTTAAGTGTCTCGTCTTTGTGAGTTCATTATTTGACTACATGTTTCATTAACATCTAAACAAAGAGCTTAGCAGTTTAATATATTCTGTGTTTGTTTTGTGAATCACTGTCACAGTCTGGCACTGTGTCCAGACGCCCTCGGACTTTCTGTACTGAGATGTTTTCTGTGTTTTGGGTTTTCTGTACCTCTGTTGTCAGTTTACACATCTGCTCTGAATCAGCCTCGTTAGCTCCTCCCAGCCAATCAGCTCCCTCACCCTCTCTCACCTGAGCTTCTCCCCCATCTCTCCACCTGCACTTCATCCTCTCGTCAGACTAGTTTGTGTATTTTTCAGTCTCTGTTGGATCCTTGGTTTTGTTATGTTCAGTTCTGTCTCACGTGCAACGAACCTTGAATTAAAGTTATTTCTCCAACTTTCTGTTGCCTGTTGTCTCTTTGGTTTCTGCTCCACTCTTCATGACAGTTACAATAAAAGGGGAATAATGAATAATATAATAAAGTTGGATTAACAATCTTGTGTTGAAGAGCTGAACGTGAAGTAATGTCTCATTTTGTGACATTTTGAGGAAGTTCCAACATACAAGATTGCATTTAAAGTATTATCTTAAACAATGCATATCGTCAAAGATGATATTTAACACCTGACATGAATAGGACAGTGTCTGAAGGATCAAACCAGGCTGATTTCTTAAAGCCTTTGAACACCCACACAGGTGTTTTTAATTTAATCTGGCTGATTAAACCTCTTCTCAGGACTGTATATAGACTAATTGAGTGACAACTTCTTGAGTCTCCTCAAGCAAGGTGAAGAGAGGTCATGTGTCATTAACGCGTCATATCGTTAGGGTACAACGTGTGCAGTAAAATCTGGTCTGCACTCGCCGAAATTGAGCCAATCGCAACGCACAACCGCAGCTCCAGTTACACAGTGCATGTGTTACACCCCACACCCAAAGACACCATGTCCCAAGTTCCTTCAATAGGCCTTGAGGCTCATGTTAACTTTGTTAATAATTAAGGCCCATTAATTACAGTAGAGGACACACCTAGGCAAGGCAAGGCAGCTTTATTTGTAGAGCACATTTCACCAAGAGAGCAATTCAAAGTGCTTTACATAAACATTCGAGAACATTGCGACAAAGTGCAAAAGAACATTAAGACATAATTAAAACAGTCATAAAAACACCCAGTTGCATATAACACACAGGTGTAACAAACGTCAGACTGAAGACTGATGATGTAACCTTACAAGGGAGTTTTTGGCTTCGAATGGCATGAAAAATACATGATATTATAGACCAGCTTTGTAGTGAGCACATGATTATTTATTTATTTATTGTATCAATACTCAACAAGCTCCTCACACAAGAGTTGAATTTATAGCTTTGCAAAACGTGTTCAATAAACACCACATACCTCAACTCAGTGAGAATGCACTGTAGTATTAATATGGGACTTACATATACTGCGAAGACACTCTGGGTCTTGTACATGTAGTTCTCCACCTCTCTCCACTAGAGAGCGCTCCTATCAACAGTCTGAGTGTGTAAAGGTCCTGCTAATACCAGAGTCCTGACAGTTCTGGGACAGGTTAAGTGAGATAAATGAAGTAAAACACAAGACATATGCAACATCATGACCATGTGCCACTACTGAGGCGTCCGGTTTCTACACCACAAAGTGTCTTGATTCCTTCCCCCAGTTTGGAGACATAAAATAAAATCAATTTATGCTTCATTAGCTGCAACAAATGTTGGGGAAAATCTTTGTCTCTGGCCACATTAGATGTGAACATACCTCGATTAAACCAGACTGAGCTCTAATCGTATTAATAAAGGACTATTACACACACCGTATCTCCATCCTCCAGCATGCTATAACAACCTAAAGCCAATCATCTGAAGGAAAATGCTTCATGAATATTAAACATTTGTGTAGTTTTAAAAGGTCAGTATCTTCCAACTGAAGTTTAGGAAACAGTGAAGCTTGAGCCAATAAGCAACGTAATCCACAGGCCCAATCATGTGGATGTAATTACAGTGCAGTGAAGCAGTCACCTCATTTGCTCATTTCCGAGGTATGGCGTGGAGTGCAGGCTGCGTCACCGCTTCACAAATCCTGTGTGTTCATCGCCGATGTCGGCTTTGAGAGTCTAAGATCTGAAAGTCTTTCAAATTAAGCCCTTTTTCAATCAAACAAAGATTATTGTGCCATTTACATGTGTACGAAATGATACTTCCCCGTCAGCTCGCCACTTAAGAGTTCATGTGTTTGGATTAGAAATTGTAATTTTTGCAGAGGAGAGACATGACAAAGGAAATATTTAAACAAGAGAGCTCATTGTGTTTGTGTTTGGGCCAAAGGGAGGCTCAGCAACCACTGATACAGCTGTCTCTGTAGACTAAAATCCTCCCTTTTCCTGCAGCTTTACCTTGATGTGTATGATGTTTAGAGATGCATGTTTGTGGTCTGTGAGGAAGCAAATCCAGTTTTTCAAAGATAGAAGAAGCACTCAGTAAAATACAGCTGATTCAACGTTAAAAGCTCTCTCTAATGTAGGTTTATTTCAGTGAGAGGATCACTTTGTCTTCTATACTTGGATGTGTTTTCACTCCTCTGGGAAAGTGAACAAGACCGTCTCTTGTCTCTAAATATTTACTACTGGCAGGCCTCTCGCTCCTTGGTGGTTTGCAGAAATTGAGCAACTTTCGGTGTTGACTTTTTGGGCTTTTATAGAGCAGTGCAACTGAGAAACATCACAAATTAAGTCACTTTTAGCCCCGTGTGGATGTAGAGGTCATGTAAGTCTCCTTTTTTCCAAGTCATTACCATATCCGACTCTTTCAAAATGCAGCGTTGAGGATTTGAAAAGATCATAAACCCTGAATTTTAATTTCTCTTTATCCATTGGTTACAAGTTAGGTGGTGAAATGATGTTTGGTTTGGTCATGCACTGGTCAATTTTTATATTTTGAGTTAATTTGCTTCCATAACACGTTTTCTTTCAGACTAGTGGAAAGAAAACATCCAAATTATACATTTAGGTGTTTATTTACTTTGTATTTGTGTCTGTAGATTTCTCCTAAATTCACCGAAAGTTAGCATTAGATAATGCCTCATTTGCATATTTAAACATAACATATCAGAAATCTTGTACTACAAAAGATAATTGTCTTAATGTAAGTTATCAACTGGGGACCCCTTACAAAAAGGAAGTATATTCAAGTGTGCTAATAGTATACTTCTTTTAAACTTAAAATAAGCTTTCAGTTTACTTTTCATGTACTTATCAGAGATATACTCAACAAAATTAAGTATACTTGGCTTATACTTGAAGTTAACTTAAAGAAAACTTACAAAAAAAACTATTAAACTAGTAGTTTAATGAGAGTATACCTTAAAGTGTACTTTCAAAAACTAAAAAAGTGGGCTACAAGTATATAACTAACAGTATACCTATATAGTTCACTACTCTTACATTCACTTAAAAGTATACTTTTATAAACTAAAAAGTGGGCCAACTTAGTTCCAAGATATATTGAAGTAGTATACTTATTACATAAAGTATACTTGGGAATATACTTGAACTATACTTAATTTTACTTTGTAAAAGTATGCTTTTATACTTATACTATTTTTGTTAGGGAAGGCAGATGCTATTAGCACCCAGGTGTCTTTGTCACTCTTTAAATTACTACTAGTACTAGTACTACTACTAAATTGTCCTGTTATAAAGGGCTTTCTGACAGAAAACCCTTCAGTTAGCTAACTATTGTTAAATATAGTAGCATATTCAACTTGTCCAGGTGTGAATAGCTGAATAGCTGCTGTGTGAGTATTCTCATCCAGGTGCAAATAATAGACACTCAGTAATAAAAATGTAGAGAAAGAATAGAGACAGTTGAAAGAGGTCAATGAATAATGGCAGTGGACGTTAAAAGAAAAAAAAGATTGTAGATTATCCTTTGAGAAAACTGAGTCGAGCCCAGCAGCTCCTGATGGAAACCAGATGGAGGAGAATGACGGGGAGGGCAGCAGTCTCAGGATATATCCCTTTTCCTCTGGGAAACTCCCTCCTCAGACCACCAATATGACACGACTCCTGCTGCTCCACACTGAGAGGATTAATCTGAGCAAGCAATGCGGTTTAAGAGACAGAAATCTGACTTTTATTACAGCAACTTTTATTCAAAACCAATGAATTGACAAACTTTATGTAGTCTCAATGTACTACTGGTAATATACTTGTAAGTGTATTACTTCAAACTTCTTGGGACTAAATTGGCCTACTTTTAGTTTATAAAAGTATACTTTTAAGTGTACTTTGAGCGTAAGAATATCAATCTTTGAGTACACAACTGGTTTACATCAAGTGTTATTTTTAAAGCAACTACACTATGAAGTGAACTATACTACAAGTGAACTTATAAGTATACTGTTATATACTTGTAGCCCACTTTTTAGTACACTCTCAGAACTAGTTTATTCGTTTTTACTGCAACTATACTTGCAAGTTTTCTTTAACTTATAGTACTTAACCAATTATTTATGTATTACATAAGAGACTTGCTCCCTTTGCCATTGGACTTGATGTTTTGTGATGACATAAAATAATGATGATAATAATAATAGTTTTTCTCGCATGCCTCCACGTTGAACAAAAAATGCAACGAAGTAGAAAATTCTTAATGAATTGAAGTAATTTCATAACAAAACATACGTTTACAAACTCTCACACACTCTGATAGGCAACACTATCAAATTATTAAACACTATTAAAGAGTAAACGGAAAGCATACTCTCTTAAGTTTAAAAGAAGTATACTTGAATAAACTTCCTTTTGGTAAGGGAGTACAGGTCAACCTTGCTGATGAATGTGTTTTTTAGTTTTAATAATGTCTTATATTATCCTTCAGGGTGCATCTGTTTATTTTCCGTTGCCTCCTGTGTACTGTTGGCCTTCTTGTCTCGTCTGCCTGTTGTTATTCTTCCTTTTCCCTGAATAGAATAGAAAAAAGTGTTTGTAAAGCAGCCAGTTCTTCACTGAAAAGGGAGCCGTCTGTGTTTCTTCCTCCTACGTAGAGGCAGGAATGTGGAGAAAGTTCAGTCTCTGCTCTGTGCTGACCCATTAAGAAGGTAATTCTGACCAGATATGACCCCGGGGCAGATACAGCTCTGTTGTAAAGTGACCAGTAAAACCAGGAGAAGTGTTTGAAACTCTGTGGTGCGACAGCAGACCTTGCAGCAGGCTTTTAGGATTAGTTGCTGTAATGTTAAAAAAAAAGAAAGAAAAAGCTGCAAGTCAAGGCGTTCATTGCACAAGATTAACAATATTGGTATTTTGTGAAGAAGCCGAGGACACTTAAGTCTTTCTGGCAATCCTTCAGATTTCAGTCCTGGTTGATGTCACATTTCTATTTGAGTGAAAACAATGGAAATGTGCTTAGAGTTGAGCAGTCTGGAGTCTTATTGTTGATATATGAGCTTCAAGTTTTCAGTTTTGTGTGCATAGTTCCATTCTTTGTGTTTATACCAAGAAGAAAAACTGTAATACAGCATTTATTTTCCGGGAATGTCGCCACAGACGCCCAGTTGGTAATACTGCAAATCTATGCGGCGGCTGTAGCTCAGTGTGTATAGTCGTCCAAGGCTGGCGGTTTGATCCCCGGCTCCGGTCTGCATGTCCAAGTGTCCTTAAGCGAGATGTCAAAGTGTCCTTGAGCGAGATACTGAATCCCAAGTTGCTCCCCAGGCTGCTTTTCAGAAACCCACTGCTCCTAAAATACTTAGGATGGGTTAAATGCAGAGGTCAAATTTCATGTTTGTACCTGTATATAACAAATGTAACTAAATTAAACTCATTTAGCTATAGATAGTGACTTAACAGACATTTATTTTATATTAAAATCTTTGATTGCCACTTTAATATACACAAGTTAGGAAAAGATCAGTTGTTTAACAGACAAGGCAAGGCAAGGCAAGAACCCCAGACCAGAGATGGTTAAACATCTAGATTTATACACTAGTCAGACTAGTGTAAAATACGTGGTGGTTCATTTAAAACTGGTTTATTCAACATTAAAAAATGTTGTGTCAATGAAGAAAACACAGTTTAAGTAGAAAATGGAAATTTTCCCTGTCAAGTAAAGTCATGCGTTTCTCTCACATACCTCATGTCACACGCTGCAGATACATAACAGACCACCTGAAGCTGTTTCAAGACCTCCTTAAAGGAACGAGGTGTAGTTAGTGTCATATCTGGTGGTCTAACAACAGAGCTACATTGAGGATAATGATGCTCGTTTGCAACATAAACCTGAGCTACTGACATGTGGAAGAGTCACACTGTCTCTGATATTTAGAGAGATTTGTAAAAATAAAGTTTTATTTTTAACAGTTTGTCTGAGTAAGATTCACATGAACATTTTGATGTGTAGCAGGTCGGCCACATTATAGAAATGCTTTGATCTCGGGTGAATTTGCCACCATCTGTGACACAAAAATACATGTATGAAAATATCTGAAGTTGACTTTGGCTCAAAATAGAAGTCGGCATAATTTGTAATGTGAATATACCTGCAAACAATTGTGGTTTCTCTACTTCACAAAACATGACCTCAATTTCCAGCAGATGTCGAACGCTCTGCTTTCTGTCTGAGGATCTGACTCTGGTGTATTTCCTCTACGAGGAAATTGACTTCTTCCCCTTTAACGCTATAACTCTTTCATGATGTGATGAGAGTATTTATGTTATTTTTCTTCATTGAGGAGCACTGAGCTGTTAGACATGTTATATTGTGATGGTTACACTATACAGTATATAACTGCGTGTCTCTGTATATCATTATACCTTCCTCAAAGTATTTTATTGGTGTTGGCATGTCTTTGGACAAGTTCTATTAGTGAGGATATATTTATTGGCTCAGCGCTTATCTACAAAACCCTCCTTGGTCTGTTCTTAATGGACTTGCCTGGTTAAATAAAGGTTAAATAAAAAGGTTGAGGTTGCTGTCTATTCACATTATTGTATCTCATTCCTAGATGGTCCTTTATTTATTTATTTGTTATGGTAAATGGTAAATGGACTTGCATTTATATAGCGCCTTTCTAGTCTTCTGGCCACTCAAAGTGCTTTACACTACATGTCAGCATAACATTAGGCTTTTCAGTTAATCTGTCTGATTAGACCTCTTCTCAGGACTGTGATGTGTACAGACTGAGCGATATCTTCCTGAGTTCTCCTGTTAGCTTTGTTGAACTTGTTAGGGGCGGGACAAATTACACCTCAATCATTCTTATTGGTAGATGGAGATTTGTGACCTCATAAATTCCCATCAAAGCTTCAACCTGAGCAGAGGTCTACTCAGCCAGAATAACTGAAAACACCTGTGTCGGTGTTCGGAGGCTTAAACTTGCAATCAGAGCCTTGGATGCTTTTCAGACTGACAACCAACATCATGGACTTCATCATGGACTTCCACTAAAGAGATGTTTATTCTTCCTGAAAAGTTTGACTTTTTTGCAGATCTTTAAGCCACAGCAGCATTTTTGGAAATCAATGGTTCCTAATATCATGAACCTTTGGAACAAAAGTGTTTGACCTGTTGTTACAGGTTATATGTCTTCAGGTTGTGACAAAGAGTGATTTTCAACCTATTTTCAACTAATCTTATAGAGTTAAGTCTGAAAAATATATATTTTTTGTGTAGCAAATTATCTTTTTTTTTTATTTCAAAGAGGATTTATTATGTTTTTGTGCTTTTTCCCCTTTCCTTTGGTGTGTTATATAGGTTTCTGTGTATGTAAAAGGTCTGCAAAGTTACAAAGTCCAAAGTCCAGGCCAAAGGGAGTTACTCTCCCCCACAGAAACACTGCTCCTGAACTGCATAAAAACACCTTGATTGAATCCCGTCTTTTCTTCTGTAACGTGGTGATGTCACCGCGTAACACATTTGCATAATACCAATCTAGCGGCTCGTTTGGTACGCTCTCAAACAAAGCTAGTCAGAGCGGAGCTGGAGCAGAGTCTGAAAATTTAGGCTCGGTTGACCGATCACAGCAGACTGGGCTTTTCGGGGGTACAAGTATGCACCTGGAAATACGCATAAGAGGTCCACTTTGATCATCTTGCGACCCCTTGTGAGGCCCGCCTAAGTTGGGAACTACTGCTTTTAACTACAATGTGGCATCAAGGGTTTTTTTACATGGACATCAAATTCAATCATGTTCATGAACCGTTGCAGATGTCGCGGACCAAACTCAAAGAAATACAGTATGGTGTGAAACCTACATTAACCTTTGTCTTTAGGATTTACTTAATGCACAGTAATGCCACACAGTGGTACAAACTTCAACAGCTTTTGTGGCTCTCTAGAAAAACAAGCAAATCTTTGTGGCCTGTGACAAGTTGAGCTGATCTTTTGTTTGTCTGAAAAACAAAACCTCTGTGCTGAGCTGCAGCGCGCTGACACAGTGCCTTGGTGTCTGTTGTCACAGCAGCACGACAAGCCAAAGGGCGTTCGGAGCATCAATACGTCAATATCACTGCTGTCAAATGAAAAAAATGTGCTTCGGTGCCTCTGGAAAGATACGAAAATCAGGTTATCTTCAAGTTAAGAAATAATTATTCACTCTTTCCAAACAGACGCTTTTGAAACTTGCTTGTAAAAAGTATTCTTGGGTTTCGACCTCCTGCGGGACTGAAAAGTAAAACCTTGCAGTGTTCGGAGCAGCATTGTTGAAGCAAAGTGAATTAGCTGCTTGGATAGCTTGATCCTCCAGAGGATCTACCCGGGGAAGGTCAAATTACATTTGTTTGATAGTTGTTCATGCAAGAACAGAGCACTTAATAAAGACACCCTGGTTCTGCTTGCCTGAATTAATTATACACAGTTCAAAGCTTCCCGACTGCTTTGAAGTAATCACATCTCAGAGCCAGACCACTGCAGAGATTACCTTTTGCTTCTTTACTCACATGTCCCACACTGCCGTAACACCAACAGCACGGCCAAATTAAGTTGTTTTTGGAGAATGAAACTAATTAT
Source organism: Helicolenus hilgendorfi (assembly GCA_916700815.1). Lineage (NCBI taxonomy): Eukaryota > Metazoa > Chordata > Actinopteri > Perciformes > Sebastidae > Helicolenus > Helicolenus hilgendorfi. Next base: position 2,672 of record CAKALG010020341.1, on the reverse strand, counting down.
GATGTTTAAAATCCACTTTCCGCTGTTTGAAAACAACACAAGAACAAGAAAAACAGGAGGACAAGGTCACTTTTTATTCAGTAAAAGCTGAGGCAGGAAATGCATCTTGTCAAATCTTGTTCTAACTTGCAAAAAAGTGAACTGCTGTTTGTTTTGTAGCGATTACACCACACAGAAATGTGCACATAAGATGCAAATTTTTTTTTTCAAGACGTCAGCTGGCTGAAAACAATGCAAGGTCTCTATTGAACGTTCACCACCTGAAAAGGGCCTCTTGTTCTCCTCATCGCTGCCTCTCTTCCTGTGACTGTACTGTATTTAGGTGATGACGTTACTTCACACCACAAAAGTAAGATTTCATGAGGAGATAACACTCCTCCAGTTTCCGTGTTGTCAGTGCTCTGCGGTCGTATTTGAACACTTCTTTACTTTCATGGGAAATGAACTTTCTGTCAGAGTCAACAGTTAGATGAGCATATTCCAATTAAATATCTCTGCAGGGTTAAACAGAAATGTCAACATTACTGTCGAGATCTTTATTGATTTAGCCGATTGGACTGTTGTCAGACTATTAAATAGGTGTTATCAGTTGTAAAACATCGTTAGAGGTACTCTTACGAATTGTGTTTCATCATCTAGTTGTGTTTTCTCTAAATAGAGCAGTAGACACACGTACAGGAAATCATTTTTTTGTCAGCCAGCTAGCCTGCAATGTATCACGCAGTTTGCATGTCAACACATTTGTGCTGCTTTACAACACATCTGGACATGTCCCAGACTAGACAGAGGGACACTGTTAGGAGCAGACTGGAAGGTAAATGTGTGACCTGTGATCTTCATTCGGTGTGGCTCTCTGATTACGTTCCATATGTTCAGACATGAAGAGCTACAATAGCGGCACCAAAGTGAAAAAAAAAAAATCCCTTGATCCTTTGATCTGTAACCTGATTTGTTGTGCTGCTGCATTCCCCGGATGTCTTTGCGATTTCACAGTGTTGTCAGTGAGCGTTTATGTCTGCGCTACTGAATGTATCCGGAACCGTTTCTGATGGATGGATGGTTGCTGGGGTGTCAACATGCCAGCGCTTCAGGAGATGGACAAAAATGCACAAACATCTGGAAGTGTTTTCTGCAATGGGGTCAAATCTGCTGAGGGCTCTCACGCAGCTACCAACATGAAGAGAATAGAGTTGCATTCACACACACATCAGCATGAATGGACTCAAATACTGGAGAGATTGTGTACGTGTATAGTAGCATAGTATGGTGCAATCTGTGAAAACCCCTTGGTTTAGTCAGCCTTTTTTTGGGCTGTTCCTGGTGTCTTGGAGTTTAAAAGATGTGTCACAGAAAGGAGGGCATAATGTCTCCTCTGTCTCACAGGCTAAAAACACTCATTGCCAGACGACACACAAGAGATCTGTAAGCTGCCATGACTGAAGCCCGGCTCTCTCTCCCTCTTTCTCCTTTCTCTACTCGTCTTCTTCCCAGTCACCTCCTTGGCAGGTTACCAGCCCAGTGTAGCACGGTATCCAGCCAAACCCTGGCACGTCTGTCCACTTCAGTGTGTTTTAAAGGACCATTTAAGACCACAAGTGTGCGTATGTGTTTGTGTATCCAGACACTACCGAGTAAATAAAGCAAGCAAGTTTTATGCACAGTGGAGAAAGTGCTGTGAGAGTAAACCACTTAGATCTAAAGCGCTCCTCTTGTCCTGTAGAGCGACACACCCTGCCATGAGTCAGTTGCGTGCATGGAGACGAATCACACGCTGCTTTGAAAAACAGGATCTCTAACAAAATGTTTAATACAGTGTCGAGTCTGACACAATCCTTCCTCACATAGGCTTAGTTTTCTAATGTACTGCTTCGCTGACTCACCTAATAATCATCGCTGCTTTTAGAACGAACAGACGTCATTTAAACTACAAGTGTCGGAAGAGTCAATTTATTACACATATGATTCATATATATATAAAGTTATATACAATATAGTTACATACATACAAATATAAACTTCTACATCAAGACTGGGCTCATCTGACTTTCAATTAACCAACTGAAAAAAAGGTGGATTTCCTTTAAAATCTCTAAACCAAAAAGGCCCCAAGCCTTCACAGATTGCTCACATTCAAAAACCTCTTAATACATGCAGTCTTGAGGCTGATTCGTCCTCTTAGAAATACCACAGGAATGCCAAAGTGAAGTTACACATGACAGCACAGTGCAGCTCCGTGTTTAAACATCAACAGATACCGGCTTCACTTCATTAACTGTTATATGAAAGTTGTTCCAACTGGAGATTGATTTGACAGCAGGTCAAAATAAACTCCAGGTCAACGCGGTGAGGACGTGTTTACTCCTGTTGTGAAATGTCAAAAACAAACAGATCAGGGAACACCATGTCAAAGACTGTCTGCATCGACTTAATTTGAAAAAGGCTGGACAACATACTTAGTGTCATTATGAAGATAACTTGTCCGAACATAATGAACAAGATGTCAGGTTTGGGCTGGTGGTCATAGAAAAAACATTCAAGTAATGACATGGTCGTTTTGTGGGTTTAACGAGAAAACATCTTAGAGACTTTGCTGGAAGTTTCTCACCCAGACCATGCTAAATAATTCTGGTTCTTGGATTGTACAGATCGACATTTATGGGATACATACAATA
>CAKALG010020335.1:0-12729 GCA_916700815.1 Helicolenus hilgendorfi | reverse complement strand
AGTGAAATATTGTTTTAACATTGTACACCCAGTTCCTCGGCTCTGTGAGAAATATGAAGCGACGTAAACAAATTAGTTAGTCTGTTTTCTGATTTACATCGACATGAAATCCTGGTGACTGCAGAAGATATTATATTAAGATGATGAATACTGCTGAGGAAGACATTCTTTACCTGAAACACTGAATATTGACGTGTTGTGAAATAAAAGTTCTATGAAGGAAATCTTTGTCCACGTTTGCTCTGTATGTTTATGTTGGTCTTGGTGAGGTACACAGTGTACATGCTTGAACCAAGACAAACAAAGTAACATCTTATTGAATAATACAGTCTCATATTTTAACTGTAGCAACTGGGTCTTAATTTCAAGCGTTGTTCTGCTACCTTTCTAACTCATTCAAGTAGAATAATGCTGGTATGAAACAAGGAATTCACATTTTAAATAGTGTTAATCTGATTCCAGCTTGGTCAAGTTAAGCCTCTTCTGAAGGATCAGGGTTGTGTTGAAGCTTAGTTTCAAAACTCTCACAATCTGCTCTGGAAAATCAAACAGAAAACTGAGTAATGTTATAATGTACTAAAACATGCATTCAATATTGAATGAACCAAACAATGTGACACACAAGTAGAATTAAATAAATCTTTATTGCGGCACATTGAGAAGTGGAGCAGCTCTGCAGATACATTATGAACAAGAGGAACGGCACAAGTGTTGATCGTGTGAATGTGAAGTTAAAGGTTTTTAAGCCATTCCAAGTTTTGTCCTTTTGGTTCACTCGGATGAGCCGGGACATCGGGCATGTTTCCATCATCTCGCACAGGGACTGCGTTGGGAAAGTAAGGAAAAGAAGCTTTAATATTTGATTAGACGGGTGTTTAAGTAAATGGCAGGCATCGGCATTATGTAGCATCTTTCAGCGACACTAAAATGATCAGTGGGAACAGTGTTTACCTGGGTAGTTGTACGGTACAGACGAATTGATCATTCCTGTATACTTTGTGATGGGGCTGATAAATGGAATAGCAACACCTGAGGAAATACAAAGTTGTGTTAACTTTACATACAATAAATTAGTGCCACTTTATATTGTACTTTGTGTCTACACTGGTCAATTGACAAAGGAACATGGGTTACAGTCTCCAAACAGCTCATGTAGAAACAAAGCACACACAGAGCACACCTTTCCTTCATTCTCAAGTACACTACTTTTAAGTTTTAGAATCAATTTGAAGGCTCTTATACACTTGCATAAGTTTCCAGCAGACTCTGAATATGTGACATTAAAATCTGCGGTGCTTTTGGCTCTCTTCTTTTACCCAACCATATCATATTCACCCCTACATGCACTATTGTGTTGCTTTTGGTAGCATAATAGTAGTAACATAATACATGCTCATAGGCATGTTTTGACTTTGGCTGATTGTAAGTTAATTTAATTTAATTTACCTAATGGAGAAACAGTAAATGGTGATTTTGAAAGGTTTGTTGTTATAATTTACTCTTTTCTACAGTATGTAAAGCACATACTTTATATAATAAATTGAATGAGACTGAACTGAAGACAGTTGAGGTAAAGTAAATAAATGCCACTGGAATCTTATGGGTCCATCTTTTGGGATACCGGTAATTATTCAATATTAAATATTGCTTTATTGGCATGGCAATAATTAAGTACAGTATTTCCAAAGTACGTTGTACAGTGCTGTGCTCTCTTTCTAGATAGATAGATAGATAGTAACTTTATTGATCCCGAGGGAAATTCAAGTTTCCAGCATCACAGATCCATAGTGCAAAACATGTTAGTAAAAAGTTAGTAGTGCAAAGTACAAAAAAAAATACCAGATATAAAAATACAAGGAGATGAAGAAAACTGTTAAAACTGAATATAGTGCAGGGTAACAACTGTGATACACGACTATTAAAAAAGTGAATATAGTGCAGAAGAGACTGTTAAAGATAACACACTTCAGAGCTCAATGTAGGAGGCTGGTTACTGACCCATCAGTCCAATAGCACAGGAGACCAGGATAACAGGCTCCTTGTTCCACGCATTCTTCAGGAATGCTGCGATTCCTGCAGAAACAACAACAGTTGCAGGTTAAAATCCTCCTCAAACAGCTGACAGTCAACCTGCAGTCAGCTAACGTTAGCCACCGTTAGCAACACATCCAAGGTCACGTTTCTCCTTTCATTACGACCAGATATCATGACGTTAAAGTAACTCTGAGACACAGTTAGCGAGGTTTCACATGTTTTAAGTGTGTATTTATGCTATCTAGATGCTTTAATAAAGCCAATATCACAGGATGTATTTACAAAAGATGACAAAATAGTCACATACCCGCCATGATGTCTTGTGTAGTTTCAACCCAGCGCGGGGGCTCATGGGAACTGTAGTTAACTACTGGTGATGTGTCGGTCGCGAACGAGCCAGTTCAAAGAGCCGTCTCTTTTAAGTGAACAATAAGAGCCGGCTCTTTTAAGATAAAGATAAGATAAAATAAGATTAACCTTTATTAATCCACGGAGGGAAATTCAGGTGTCAAAGCAGCAACATCAGCAAACAGAGTGAAACACAGGAGAGGTAAAGGTATACAAAAATTATAAAAACAATAATAGAGATATAAAAGATACAGATTGAATGGGTGAACATAGTGTGTGCAGTCCGTCAATAAATAAATGTAGTATGTACAATAAATAAATGTAATATGAACATATGTGCAGTCTATAAAGTGGTATATAGGATGTATAGTGTAAAGTAAGTTAAGTGAACGATAAGAGCTCACGTCCGAGAGCCGTTTTTTTTCTTTTTTCTTTTTCTTTAATAAATTCAAGGCCGAATGATAGGACGATCTTCTCCATGCCCCAGGCACTCCATGCACTGACTGTGACTGAATGTTGTGTTAATGACGTCCGTGCGACCAATCAGGTGATGACAGACAAGGATCATACCATCAAGCAGGGCGGGGCGGCGCGCTGACGGTCTACAGGTACCGAGCAGGAGGGAGAGGAGGAGAGAAATAGAGAGAGGAGTGTGGTGCGCGGATATCAAGCAGTCAAATTATGATATTCTGGAAATTATATGGTTTAGTATAATTAAATGTAATAACTTAAGTGATATATGTGCACACATACTAATCATAGGTCAAAACAGCTAAAGCTAAATTTGGCTGAATTATAAAAGGCAGAAGTGGTAAAACAAAGAGCCGTTTGGGAGCCGAACGAGCCGGCTCTTCTTGGTGAGCTGAGCCAAATGATCTGGCTCACTAAAAAGAGACGGAATTCCCAACACTAGTAACTACTAAGTGACGTGTAATTTCTGCGCCCCGTCGCATAAAAACATTAGTTTATGGACACTAGTGTGAAGAAAGAGCTGCTCTTCGCTTTACGTTTGATTGTTTTAGCTGAATGTAATGTTAGAAAACGCTGTTAGGTAACATGAGTGTGTAGACTATAGACTAATACAGAGTCTATAGAGCAGACTGGACCTTAGAAACAGTTTGTAGTGGAGTTTTAAACCCGCAGGACATCAGCTGTTGCTAAGGAGACAACAGTGATTTTACGACTTCATTCATTCATAACTGTAAGTTCATAGGGTAGATTGATAGCACGTTGCCTAGTGATGATTGTCCGTTACCTAGTGATAGCACGTCATAGATGATACCAGGACTTTATCTAAAGCTTATTTTTAGGGGGGAGCGCAAATATATAGTAATATAGTGTTTGTAGATTGTTTTCATGCTACTTCTTTTTGGTTTCATTTACAGGAGAACTTCTCAAAAATGTTTTGAAAAAGATATACAAACAAAGATTAAGATATAACTCAACAACTTTTAACATTCCCAGTTTTTCGGCAAATGAAATTTACACAATTAATTTGATCAATATCTTTTTTTGGAAAATTCTTTTTATTCCTTTTTTTCCAAACATAGCATAACAAACATAACAAAACATAACACCGGTGCCATAATATGATACATTTAATATGTACTGTACATACTTAAATACACACATACACATCGCCTCTCACACAAAGACAGGTCCAGCCTTCTTCCCACCCCTAGAGGTAAAGTTACAGAAAAAATAACATAAAAATATTTTTATAAATAATTGAATTCGTTAGTTAGAATTAAAAGTAATAAGTAGTACAGTAATAAAGTTCATGGTGGTAAGCTAGAAACCTTAAATAAATAAATTAATATGATTAATATCTTTCATATTATATCCATAAAATGATATGGCTTTAAAGCATACACTCCTTTTATACTTTTAAAGGTACTGATTTTAAAACATATTTGACTACGATTGAAAATTGAAAACTCAAAAAATTTGAAATTGGCAAAAAAAATATATTTCAAATTCATTCCAATTGCTTAATAGACCCTGCTTGTTTTTTTCTTTTTTTGTCCGTTGCTCCTTACATTTTATTTGTGGTCATTTTATTTTATTTTATTAGTATACTATTTTAATAATGTAAAACAAATACTGTATATTTACTGACTTTTTTGTAATGAAAAATGTTAACATGTTTATTTAACTATTATACTGAACTTTATAAATAAAGTATTTAAAAACAAACAACAACGAAAAAACCTACTCTACTACATTTGGCAGTTATGGTACTTTTTATTTTTTTAATTAAAAACATTTTTTTTATAATGACAGAATCTTCTCTCTTTTCCTTTCCAGATGATGGAGGATTTCTCTGGTTTGGCTCTGCCTCCTCTGTTTGGAGGACACATCCTGGAGGCAGAGCTGGAGCCTGGTGGTGTGGAGCTGGGACCAGGAGAGGTAATTGTAACGTTAATGATCGTGGTAATGGTAATGTCGATGTGAGAAAGTGGGAACACCTAGTAACCAGTGCTGCCTGTGCCACAAAGCCATGAGAAGCATTGCACATAGCTGTTTTTGTACTCAGAGTACCAAATATTACCAGTTTTAACACCACCTCTTAGCTAGCAAGAATAAAATACTATATTTAAATTGGTCTGATAAGCTCTGTCTTTAAAGAAGTAGGCTACAGTCAGAACCTTGATTTAGTTAAATATGCCGTGAATGTGACACACAATTTTGCCAAACCCTTATTTTGTAGTTGTGACAGACACTAATTATTAGAGTTAAAGAAGATACTTCCATATGTCCAAAATATTTGAATTCAGTGTGTCTTGTGTAAAAGTGGTCATATATATGTAGCTTAGTGGATGGAGCAAGGATCTTCTGGAGTTGAAAGTAATTTCTGACTGGTATTGTATGCATTAGTGATATAGAAAGGTATTTCAGATCAAAGTATGAACATAATGACACCATTATCATGGATTATAGATATGTGATGTTTTTTTTATTTTTTTTTTTTAGCACAAATAATGAATTAATTGCTACAATATTAAGCGACACAACTTTATTGTATTAGATTCAGCAACTGGATGTTTTTGTTGTGACAACTGACACAGATGGCCAAACACAAAACAGAAACAAGGTTTTTCTTTGTCTCCAGGTGGAGCTGGGCCCGGGAGGCAATGAGCTGCTGGAGAGTACAGCACAGGAGGAAGAAGAGAGAAGAGCTCTTGATAAGAGGAAATGTTTGTCTCTGAACAGGAGATGTAAAGATATTGAACAGGTGCAAGCTTGCAGATGCATGCATATAAGTATGTTACGGTTAGCAATATGGGTTATATTTGAGTTTATTGTCATTTAGTTCCTAATTTCTCATAATTTTTAGCTATGGACTTTTTTCAAACCAACACTAAATGTTTGGTAGATTATTGTAGGACTGTAAATGCAGCCGCAGAACAGGCTACTCTTTTCAAAAATGCCTTTTGCAATATGATTATTTTACATAAAAACTATGATGCTTTCTGATTATTCTGCTGCTTTTCTACACTTTTTTATTAAGTCACAAATGTCTGGAAAGAAATCCTTACATTTCCAATTCAACAATCAGATATTGGACAATGATATTACGTTTTAAAGCTCATATCAGCCAAGTATGATGGTGTTTATCTAATCAGTTCGTCCCTGGAATCACTTCTAACTGTGTTTTTTTCAGGTGAATCAAAAGATTCTTGGTCGCCTTCATCAAGTCCAAAGAATTACACGGCGCTTGAAGAAGGAGAGACGGTACAAAACCCCATTACAGTAACTCCATTTCAGTGTTTCCCACTTGATGGCCCATCTGAAGTCTATGTTAATCTTGCAGGTTTCTCATGAAGACTTTAGATGCTCATGGGGATGACTACAGAAACGCCCAGCTCACTATACTTCTAGAGGTGAGAATTCAGATCACATACACGTGGCTGTATGTGATACATTTAAAAGAAGAAAAGGATGCACTTAACCCACTTTTTGAAAATGATTATCAGCAAATTATATTTTTATATTTTAATTTTAAATTTCACATAATCATAATCATCAATGGAGCAAATAGGATTTTAAAATGTTATTTTTATAAAACGGTCACTATATCCTGACAGTAGTGCATGAAACAGGTAATCTGAAAAAAATCATGTGCCTCTGTGTCCTCTGGTGCTCCTAATGGCATCTGCAAGATTTCACAGACCGGAGGAAAACAACCAATCAGACCCGAGCTGGAGCCTGCCGTCTCTGAGCAGCTGTCAATCACTCGCAAACGCCGATCAAATGGTCAAACTAGGCAGCGCTGATCAAATATTATTATTAACTGCAAAATGAAGCATGCAAGCACAACATAAACTGAAATAATGAAGGTCTTTAATCTAGGTTTTGACACAGGTGATCATGTAATAATGCAGGACTTGCTTCAGTTGATATTTGAGTTCAGATTCACAGCTAATTTGGGTCCTCTGAGAATACAAGGGCAGTTACCCAGCCGGTCTGCTGATTTGTTTGATGTACCAATAATAAATAAATATTCTCAAACTTGTTTACTGTGTTTACATTTTGAATTTTTCACCTGTTCTTGTTTCAGGATGAGCCTGGAGCCCATTTAGATCCTGCTGCTGGAGTGGAGGATGACCGGCTCAATGGTGTGTCTGGTTCCACTTCGTCAGCAGCGTTGCATCATGCTGCCGGACCAAAGAGGAGGAGGCATCGAATTCCACGGCAAGAAAAAGATAAAGACCAACAGGTAGGTGAAGAACTCTGCTACACTGCTGTTGTCTGTTCAGCTGTATTAGTGCATTAGTCAGTTTCTTACAATATGCTCTGTGTCTTGTGTGTGTTTGTGTGTGATTTGGATGACCATATAGTTGTGGATGCATGAATCGGTGGTTTAAATTGCAGATAGGTGTTATTAATTTAAGCATAATTGATTTTCTGTTGACAGAGTTTCTGCTTAATTTCTCAGACTGAACCAGACATGTCAGAGACACAGTTTGGAGAAATGCCCAGTCCAACCTCTCTGTCTCACTGATCATTGCACTGCAGCCCTGGATATGATGATGATGATGATGACAACGATGATGATGATAATGATGATGCTGATGCTGAAGGAGTACCCAGTTTCTTGAATTGTTCAGTAGATACTTTGCCTCTGTCCAGCCAAGCTTTTCACTGATTGCAGTTTTACTTGAATTGTGAACAGATTGAATTAATGTAAGGTAAGATGAGATGTCATTCACCTGGTATACAGTATATATATATATATTTGTTTTGTAAATATTATTGTCTGTTGTCATATTTTGTACTCACATAATTATGACCAGTGGCAAACTGTGCACGCTGTCACAGACAGCCTTGTTTGGTAAATATCTGGCAATATAGCTACAATTTTCGTAGGGTTGCAAACTTGTGTTATCGATGGCTTTCACAGTACATTCCTGGATACTCTCAATGATTTCATGGTTCATGATATTTCAGTAAATGCTGAAATAAACACATCACACACATGTCAGAGCTATATGTAGGAGGCTAGTTACTGACCCTTCAGTCCAATAGAACAGGAGACCAGGATAACAGGAACAATGTTAGCCACCGTTAGCAACACATCCAAGGTCACCTTTTATTACGACTGGATATCATTATGTTAAATAAATAAACTGCTATTTGACTGTTAGGCTGTTTTATGAAATGTTTTTATTTTTAAGTTTTTAAGTTTTTTTTTTTGTATTTAGAAAGGGCAGTCTTATGTATTTTATTTTGTTTGCTGTTGTTGAAGCAGACAACGATTTCACTACTTTTATTCATGTTCACATCTGCATCCATTCAATCGTTATGTTTCTATACAATAGTTTAAAAAAATTAAAATACAAATTAAATACAAAATAAAATCCTATCTTCAGGTTAACTTGCTCGTAAACTTGTAAATTTGTGAGCCTGGTGTGATAGCTCAGGGCTTATGCCCTTTTCTATCCATAGGAAATCATAGGATGGAGGAGGAGCCCAGTTGGTGTTGAGGCAGCATGGCCCATGCCTGGTCAGTTGAGGAGTTTTTCTTGTTATTTTTTTAACTTGCTTGGTTTTTCTGGAGCTTTTAGCCTCATGTCACAGTCTTCCTTTGTCATGGAGATCAATTTCTTCCAAGTTTACTGTCACCATGAATGAAAGAGGAATTCAATATTTATCTAAAATTAGTCAAAAAAAAACTGTGATCAGTCACACGTTAATGAAGATAAACTCTATAGAAATATTACAGAAAATACATTTTGGAAATATTGATTTCAAGGCAAGGCAAGGCAGCTTTACTTGTATAGCACATTTCAGCAACAGGGCAATTCAAAGTGCTTTACATAAACATTCAAGAACATTGCGACAAAGTGCAAAAGAACATTAAGACATAATTAAAACAGTGATAAAACATTAAAGATTAGAAAATAAAAACAAGCTAAAAATAAAAGCTAGGATAGAAGCTAAAATAGAATATAACACACGAGTAAAAGCTCTAGTGCAGTATATGATCATTATCTGGTTTAATAAAAGGCAGCAGCAAACAGGAAAGTTTTAAACTTTGATTTAAAAGAACTCAGAGTTGGAGCTGGTCCAGCAGGTTTCTGGGAGCGTGTTCCAAATATTTGGATATTTCAGATGCAGCTTTGTGGTTTTTGTATCCATCATAATTCATCACACGGGCTCAGCCAATGGGTGACCTCCATTCCAGCGGATGTTGTTTCAAGTGACAGGCGTGAGCTCCGTCCAATCAGAGCGCTTAGATTAGATTTAGGGGCGGGGCTTAGAAGCGGAGGTGGGATGTTAGCAGCCACCGTCCATCTTCAGCTACATTAACAGAGAGCGAAGCTGGTCGAACAGAAAAGCACTATTTGGAAGTAAAGAAGATTTTCTCGGAATTAGTTCTGGCTGTATTTGAAAAAAGACAAACGAGAGCCCATCCCCTAGGTAAATGTCGTAAAGAAGTATGAATCTAGATGCTCGGGTTGACCCAGTTTCCCTTTTTATCCTCAATGTAGCTAGCTGGTAGCTAAGCTGCTAGCTCAGTTAGCTAGACAGTTAGCCACACTAGCTAGCAGGTTAACGAGATATTGAGCCTTTCACACTGCAGAAACCTCCATATAAGAGCTCTACTGGAGCCCAACATAATGCTGCATGAATAAGACCTGCATCCATCAGTGTGCTCCGTGGAGCTTGTTTTTGATAACCGATGCGAGGTGGACTGAGCTAGCAGACTGAGCTAATAGTAGCTTGCTAGGTGGCTAATTTTAGCTGACAACCATGTCAGTCATGTTGGTAACATCAACATCAACGATAGACAAGCGTGCATACACAAGTGCTGCTTTAAAGTGTTCTTAAATGCTCACAATATAACGTTATTTGTGCAGCTAAGTGTTAACTGGGCCAGCTAGCTGGAGGTAATGTCAGTTCAACTGGATGTACTGATGCTCTCTGTTGAAAGGGGATTTGCTTTATGTTTGAATGCACTTTTTGTTTTCTTTACATAGCTGACTTGGTGACAGACGGAATGTGGACATTGTCGTAGTCAGAGCCATGGCTGACAAGAGAAAACTACAAGGTAAGACTGCTGCTGGTGAAACTCATCAGTGATGTTGCTCAGCATCCATCACACCATTCTTCACTTTTAACAGTCTCACTTTTTTAATAGTCCTGTATCTCAGTTGTTACCCTGCACTATATTCATTTTTTTCAGTCTCTTTTGCACTATATTCACTTTTTTAATAGTCCTGTATCACAGCTGTTAACCTGCACTATATTCAGTTTTAACAGTTTTCTTCATCTCCTTGTATTTTTATATCTGGTATATTTTTTTGTACTTTGCACTACTAACTTTTTTACTGCCTTTTTACTAACATGTTTTTGCACTATGGAACTGTGATCCTGGAAACTTGAATTTAATAAAGTTACTATCTATCTATCTATCTATCTATCTATCTACACTGTCCAACATGGGTTCTTGCACAGAGACTTAGACTGACTTCATCCAGCAAAGTTGTTGGCGTTGCACAGCTTTATATACACAATGATGTTGGAGCACATCTTTGATCTCCACAGGTGAGATCGACAGATGTTTGAAAAAAGTAGCTGAAGGTGTAGAACAGTTTGAAGACATCTGGCAAAAGGTAAGATATCTTTGTTTTCCTGCATTGTTTGATCTATATTTCATAAATTATGAGGAAAAACCTAAAATATCTCATTTATTTGTCGACGTTTTTAGCTCCACAATGCAGCCAATGCAAACCAGAAGGAAAAATATGAGGCTGACCTCAAGAAAGAGATTAAAAAACTACAGGTAAGTCAAGTTAACAAACACACGTTTCCTTTCACGTTGTCCCTTTTACTGTATATGTGATCTCCATCAACAATGCATGTTTTGAAATTGTGAATGTGTTTCAATCTCTTCACTGTCTGTCCTCTTCCCAGCGATTGAGAGATCAGATAAAAACATGGGTGGCCTCAAACGAGATCAAAGATAAAAGGCAGCTAGTCGAGAATCGCAAACTTATAGAGACGGTATGCTTCTCCATCATTTATAAGTTTATTGTTGTTTCTGTAAAGTATAGCATTTGGACATCAACTCATCAAAACGGTGAACTCAACAAGGCTTATGTGATTTTTCTTTCCTTAGCAAATGGAGCGGTTTAAGGTGGTGGAACGTGAAACAAAAACAAAAGCCTACTCTAAAGAAGGCTTAGGGCTCGCTCAGAAAGTGGATCCAGCTCAGAGGGAAAAAGAGGAAACGGGACAGTGGCTAACGGTAATACATCCACTATTATCTATACCTGTTGTGCATTTTGAATGCCTGAATTTATCTGGATAATTTTTTTGAAAAATGTGGTCAAAAACTAACAAGAACTTATCAACTAGGGTTTATTAATTAAGCAGTTTGATAAAAAATTGTTTTAGGATTTGATTGAATCCATTGACACTCTTTTTTTTCTCTGCCCTCTTCCCCACACACAGAATACGATAGACACTCTAAATATGCAGGTGGATCAATTTGAAAGTGAGGTGGAATCTCTTTCAGTTCAGACGAGAAAGAAGAAGGGCGATAAAGATGTAAGTCTTCTGTCTTATTATTTTCAAGGATGCTTATTTCTGTGCAAAAAATAGTGTAATTCCTGTGAATATTGTAGTCCAATGTAGTCTGGTAAAAGTTTGGCCAAAATGTTTGCACTAACCATATGCCTGTCTTTCATAAAGAAGCAGGATCGTATTGAGGAGCTCAAGCGGTTGATCGAGAGGCATCGATTCCACATTCGCATGTTGGAGACCATTTTACGAATGCTGGATAATGACTCAATAGCAGTGGACTCAATCCAGAAGATCAAGGATGATGTTGAATACTACATTGATTCCTCCCAAGACCCGGACTTTGAGGAGAACGAGTTCATCTATGACGACTTAGACCTGGAAGACATCCGTGAGTAGACCACTGCATAGTGCCATGATGCTGCTTTTATTCAGACATCAGGGGAGTTATAATGACAACATCTAACACTTGTCTCTGTCTTGTCTTTCTCTTGTAGCTGCAGCATTAGTTGCAACTTCTCCGTCAGGTCAGGGCAATCTGGAGGATGAGATGTATCTCCACTCCAGCAGCACTCCCACTTCCACAACCTCCTCTTCACCCATTCCTCCATCCCCAGCCACTTGCACTGCTGTAAGTTCTTGTTATTATTAAAACTTGTGTTTAAAGGGATGCTGGGTAGAAAAAGTACATTCTGACACAATTTTGCACGTCTCTCTCTTACGTTTGCATTTTGTTAACTCTTCAACAAACTTCATTGTGTTGTAATCCACTGACTAGTCTTCTGAATCAACGTTTCAAAAGTGGATTGTCATATCAAGGTATCTCCTCCTATAGGAGAACTCAGAGGACGATAAGAAAAGGGGACGATCGACAGACAGTGAAGTGAGTCAGGTGAGAGGCTCTCATCTGTATTTTGCCAGTAGATGAACAGTTTAGTGCAGCGCTCTTCACCCTTGGTCCTGGAGGGGCACAGAGGCTGAAGAGTTCAAAGTCCATATTTCACAGAACACTGTTCTCCTCATACATTTTGTACAGCTGTAGACAGTTTTGTCTGAAATTCCTTATCTGATGCTTTTTCGTTTTCAGTCACCTGTGAAGAACGGCACCCCATCCTTGCTATCTTCCTTTTCTTCCTCCACCACCTCTGGGTCCTCCTCATCCTCCTCCCTAGTGTCCATGGCAAGTGTTGTCGGAGGCATTCCCGTGGTTCCTACAAGCAGCAGTCTAATAGGGAGCTTCAGCAGTGCGGTGCAGCAACATCAGCATCAACCTGCACAACAGCAGCAACAACCTCAGCCACCCAACCAACCACAGCA
>CAKALG010020333.1:0-17492 GCA_916700815.1 Helicolenus hilgendorfi | reverse complement strand
GAAACGGGGATGCCGGGCGAGGCTGCTGGCTAGGCTAAAGAAGCATCCACACAAACCACCGCTACCAAGCATCTTTCTCTCTAACGCCAGATCCATCGTTCACAAAATGGACGAATTGGAGCTACAGAAGGCAGCTTTCAAGTCTGTCAGGGACTGCTGCGTGATGTTAATAACGGAGACCTGGCTTCATCCGCTGATACCCAAAGCTGCTGTGCTGCTAGCAGGCCGCACAGTCCACCGCCTGGACCGAAGCAAAGACTGGTACAGTAGGAGCAACGGGACTCTGTATTTATGTGCATAATGGCTGGTGTACAAACAGCCAACAGTCAGTCACTGTTCCCCTGATTTAGAGGCTTTGTCAGTTATGTGTCGACCCTTCTATCTGCCGAGAGAGCTGACAGTAGTAATTATTACAGCTGTCTATATTCCACCTGTGGATCTGTGTCTATTAAGCGACCTGATTTACAATTCCAAATTCAGTTCCTTTAATGTTATGTAGCAAGAGTGCACTTTACTTGAGTGTTGTTGTTTACCTTTTGAAACCAATGTTCATTTTGGGATGGGCTTTATGCAAAAGTCTAAACCAGGTCAAAACGCTTGCTGAATGTTCATACATAGCAGAATTGCACACTTGATTAAAATCTGTTTAGCCTTAATGATCTGTTATTCTTTTTTCTTGTGTTTTATTAGCTTATAGGGCTGTATTTTTTTAATGGGGAAATTAGTTTGGTTGTAATGTTCAGTAACTTGCAAAATTGTCTTTAAAACCAGCATGAACATTTTTTTTAAAAAGATTGTGGATCGTGATCCTGCCTGAAAAAATTGTGATATGATATTTTTGCCATATCGCCCACCCTTACTGTGAACCATTAGAGCCAGTGATGTGGGAAGAGCACGAATGTTTTTTTAACACCACAGGAACGACATGGTAAGAGGTGTTGACTACAAGTTGGATCCCCGAGTTCATCCCAGGAGAAAAAAAATTAAAAAACATTTAACGCCAATACTTTTCTAGTTCTTTACATTTTGCAGAAGGATCTCTGTCTTGCTCATACTTTTCATTCTCCACCATACTTGTGTACCTCACCTACAGCATAAACAGACACTCTTAAGTAATCTGTCCCCGGTCATATCTAATAATTACCTGCATGGAGACACACAGCAACACAACACTACACCCATACATGCACAAACACACACACTTACTAAAAGGAACAGATAAATAGAGGGTCTTAACAGCCACATTCAAGGTAAAGTAACAACAAGTAAAGTTTTCCATATAAGAGACGCTGAATATATACTAGAGTTCAAACCGCATATGTTCTTTATCTTCAACAAATAATGAAACATTTCTACTCTACATCTATATACTGTAGCTATACAAAGAAAATGCAGTAGATGTGGCCTTAATGTAAACATGCCCTCTAACCTTTTGATTGAATGGCTATTGTTCTGTGTATATGTCTGGTTAAGTGTGTGTGTGTGTGTGCGTGTGTGTTTCATCCCTATCTCTCTTCTCTGCCTTGGCTTTGAAGGAAATGCACAAAGCCTCTGAAATTCTTGCTCAAGGGTCACGTATATGGTTGGTATTGTGTCCCGCTTTGTTTATTTGCAAGGGCAGGTACATATGGGGAGACTTACTTCATCCATAGAATAGAGCTGGCATGTTTGTTTGGAATGGTAAGCGATGGTAAACTACTGTGACGTTATGAAAGGACATTAGTAAGTGCCATGCACAGGTCAAATGGTAAGAAAATAGCATATTACCATATTCCAGTTCTTGTTAAGTGGCAGGTGTTTCATTAAAGGTACAGTGTGTAGCATTACCGGGTATCTATTAGAAGAAATGGCATATAATATTCATAAGTATGTTTTCATTCTGAAGCTAAGAATCGTTATGTTTTTCTTAGCTCAGAATGAGCCCCTCATATCTTCATAGGGAGAGGGTCCTCTTCATGAAGTCTGTCATGTTTCTACAGTAGTCCTGAACGGACAAACCAAACACTGGCTCTAGCAAGAGCCTTTCACATTTTTGCGTTACCTGCAGGCCACCGTAGTTCTCCGACACGCAGAAACTGCGGTAAGGTGAGTGCAAAACTGAGGTGCCGCCAGCCGCTGTCTTACTTCTGTTGCTCTTAAATTAGTATTATTAGTATTAGTATTATGGCAAGGATGGCTTCTGAGCAAACAGCGTTACCATGGTTTTGCACTCGGTGGCCCGCGTCACCACAGTCTTGGAAAGGGCCCAAAAAAATACTTTTTCCCATAGACTTACATTGGGAAAAAGACGTCTGTAACTCAGTATGAACACTATGAATAGCCCTTATCTAAATCATTAGGCCCTAAGAGTTGTTAAATGCAATTAGAGTTTTTTCCCTTCCTCCGTTCATGTGAATGAGCCCCAGACCGTGGCTGGAGCAAGGGCTGGGAGGCGGAGTTAAAGGAAAATCTACTATGCTTGCTCTATGGGTCCAATGGATGTGGAAGATCGCCAGAAGATCCGGGTACCTTATTACTCAGCAGTCGAGCCATTTTGGCTTTATGCGCCACTGAGCAACTCTCATAGGAATGAATGGGAGTCCGCCTCCAACACTGTATCCAGTTCACTTTGTACTTCCATGGTGGAAGCACAAAAAAGACTGTTAATAATTGGCTGCAAACTCTCAAACATTTTGGCAAATGGTCTTTTTGCTCAAAGAGTTTCAAGGTTGGAAAATCATGTACAGAATTATTTATAAGTCTCCGCTTGGAATTTTGACCACAACTTAATACAGGAACTTGTATACCATATTCTATGAATGCAGTTTACAAAAAAAAAATAGCACTAGAGGATTGAATGTAAGCAGACTGAGGGTCTTTTTTGTGGCCAATACTGGGTGTATTCAAAGCATGTTTGCGAAAAGTAACATTCAAGAATGACAAAGAGAAAAACAACACCAGGCGGAACATTTGACTTCCGCGTCATTCACTTTTGTGTCATTCATTCGCGCCTGGACAAACATCATCCTCCACAACCCCCTCCAATGAGTCAATATTATCATTTCTGTCATTACATGATTATCTCCCCGCACAGAACAAGGCCACGGTGTACTAATTTCTCATAAGCAACAAAACAGAGCATTGTGTATTGTCCTCATCACGGCCAGTGCTCAGTAAAATCAATAATGACAGGGCACATAAAGCTCAGCCAAGGCCCTCTGAAACCTCGTTAGTCTAAATACCTCCAGGAGATATGTGCTAATAAATGAAAATAAAATTAACAGGGCCCACTGTGGCTCCATTGGACTCTGATCTAACATTGCAAGGACGTACCCTGCAGTGTTTTAAAACTATCCTGGTTAATTATATTTTCTAATGTGCAGGCCAGAACTAAATTAGAAGCATGCTAAACATAACAAGCCTGACCTGGAGTCTTCTCTGCCTCTCTCTTTGGGTTAAACAAAAAAAACAAAACACGCAACCTTTGAGCTACCCCATGAGTTCCTGGAGGCTAGTGATGAAGGGATGAGTGTGTGATGGGGGCTGTTTGGAGGTGTGTGTACATGATATGAGTGTATTATAAAAATAATGTGGAAACATACATTGGATAACAACGCTAGGGGCACAATATGCACTTTAATTTCAGCCCCTCCAGAATGACGCTTTCGCAAAAATTAACAGAAATTCAACCAATCCCTTTAAATCATGTCCAATCACCGTAACTTTTTCCACAAATTTGATTAATCATAGCAGTCCCCTGCGCAACGTCACCAAACTCACTTCCTTGTTTCTGGCTGTGAAAATGTAGACATGTGCGACACAAGCGTCTCACATTTACCAACAAAATATATAGCTAAAGACTAGAGATAAAGAGTTTGCATTATGGATGTCTATCAACATGAATTAAAAGAAGCTATTCAGTTTTATTGAGCATATTTAGATAAAGGTTTGTAGGTGATTTGTTTTATACTGAATATATCAATGTTCTGTGCACCTTTATATTCTATCATTTTTGTGCATGCTCTTTTGACTCCGAGTTTGAGCTCCAAAAATATTTTGCTGCTTTGTTAAAAACCCCGCAGGTGCACTTCTTCATTTACAAATAAAGCATATTTTGTATGGATTTTTGTAATCCTGAGCCTTTTTGTAACGTTAGCACAGTGCTGTCTTATTCTCACTAGAACAAGTTGCCTTCAATTTTTTATGAATTGTAAAAAAAAAAATATATATATTTTTTTGTAATTTTTACTTTCTCCCGCAAATTCATTCAAGCCTAAAAACATGGCAGCATGCATCAGATTTTAACATTTTATTTCAAAGAATACGTTTAAAAAAAAAAAATTAATAAATTACAGTAATTACCTGACATTGATTTTGATAGGCTACATTCAAATGAGCCACTTTACTATATAACCAAATGCCACTGCTGAAAATAAACTGTTTGAAATTCCATGTCACTGACAGAATGAGTCCAGCCAGACTATATGTGCAAGGTTTTACACTTGCCTCATTCATTAGGATGTGTGTCTTTGTTAAAGTGGACCTCAGGTGTACAAAGCAGAAATTGCAGAACATTCTGTATGGGAGGAAACATTATCTACATTTCCTGTTCATTTATAACTAGCAAATCCTGCTCAGTAGGTAGTCAAAGAGCTGTGCAAACCCAGCTTTTAAACTCTGTGTGACCAATTCTGGATGTGTCTGAATTATACCATAGAAGATGACAGTGAATGGAGTCTTTTATCTTATTTGTCTATCGTTTAAAGCCCGGCACTGTAATTCAAAACCCAGGATCGACCTTTTAACACAAGATTATCATGTTTAACATTGAAGTTGGCAGGAAAAGAAGAAAAACATGAAGATAATGAAGACGACAGTAAACCGAACAACAAACAAAACAATGCAACCCACATGTGTCTTTGTGGCTGCCCTTCCTAGAGAAACACACTGAGTGAGACAGACAAATGCACGTACACAAATATACACACATGCGCACAAAGACTTTAGAACACCTTGACATCATGTGCTGCCATGGTGATAGGCTGAGTCTGAGTCGTGCCACGGCCAGACAGTTCATCACTGTAAGAGCACTTAGTCTTTGTATGCATGCCGTGTGTGTGTTTAGTGTGTGTGTGTGTGTGTGTGTGTGTGTGTGTGTGTGTGTGTGTGTGTGTGTGTGTGTGTGTGTCAGCTAACCAGTTGTACACAAACCACAAAGGGACAAAATGTCACCAACCATGAAAGAGGGAACATTTTGAGATTGCTTGTTATCGTTTTTTAGAGCTTTAAAATTGTGTTATACTACAAAAATATGGGTCAAGATTTTCAGTTATTATTAATGAATAAAAAATGCATTTTAAGAAACACTCTTGTCACAATATTAGGTGAAGTGAAGTGTATTGCACAAGGGAAATTAACAAGTCAAAGAGTATACCAGGTAAATTTGAAGTCTGTGTCTGTTACTACGGTAACTGATGCCCTAAAACAAACCTACTATATGGCAGGTTGACTTGATCTTATCCTATTCTACCTGTATCTTCAGCTAGAGTGAAGATACTGGTATCCTATGAAACTAGAAAAACCTAAGGAATAGATTGGTACCAACCATGTCATGTTAGGTTGCCGGAAAGAACGTCTTGGTTGACCTCTGACCTCAAGATATGAGAATAAAAACTCTGAGCTGAACAGAAGGAAAGCTATATCTTATTAGATAACACCGATGTTGTAAAACTCCATAATTTGCAGTTAAAAAAAAGGTAATGAATCACAATATGTCACAATATATCACAATATATCTTATCAAAATACTCAGCATATTGCAAAATGTTTAAAATCGCAATAAGATCGTATCGTGTCTTTATTATCGTGATACTGAAACAAGGCCTTTTCTCCAAAGTTCTGATACACCCATCTATAACCATATAACCATAACCATAATGTATGATAATGTCATCCCACGCCATTTCCAAGTGTGCCACAGGAGCGCAAGGCACCTCTAGGAACAAAAAATGCAAAAGCTGCACTGGTTTGACTTAGGAAAATAGCTCTTAGTCCGTAATGTGTTGCTATGTGGCTGTGAAGATATATTTAAATGATTGTGTTCTTCATTGTGAATTGGTGAGGGATGGATTTGTGAAATGGACCTGAATCAGCTGGTTAACTGAAGTCAGGCTTTTCAAAACAGTCCAACTTGGTTTTATGATGCCTGCTGTTTTCTTGTGTTTCACATATACGGTGCTTTGAAAAATAAGAAATGCTTCTGCGTATGTGTGTCGGCATCAGTGTTTATGTGTATGCTCGTGTGTGCGTTCATGCACTCATGTCAGCGTGTGTTTGTGTGTACTCAATGCAAAAGCTTGATTCGTCTGTCCTCCTCAGAGGGGAAATAATTGACCAGTCACTCCGGCCTCTTGCTGAGACTTCAGACAGTCTAAATGTTGTGCTGAAATGTCTCGTCTGGAGTGGACTTTTCAAAGGGAATTAGAGGGCTTCTCAGCCACCGTATCACTGCAGAAATGTAGTCAGACAGTCTAATCACAGATACTCGCCGTTTCTTCCTCTAGAAGTTTCTTCCACTTGACCAGACCTGCCTCTGTTTGGCTGCCTTGAACCAGCCTTCACCTTCCCTTCCCTTTCATATTCATTTCCTTTCTCTTGATATGCTTGTCCATCTCTCTCTTCCTCCGTATGTTTATCGTATCTCTTTTTCATTATTTGTATCTCACGCTGTCTCTACCTGTGTCTGACAGTCTGATTACTTCTCCTCTCTCTTACACCCTCTTCTTTGTTTATATGTAGCTGCATGTGGAATTTATCACAATTTGAACATTGGCCAGTCCGGCCTCTGCGGGACTTATAGATGGCGGGTATGGGGAGAGGTGTGAATTTGTGAGTACTTTGCGTGCGTGTACATGTGTGAGTGAGTGCATGTGCGTGCTGACATGTGCACGTGCGTGGGCCTGGCATGTGTGTGTTGACCATGGAGGTGTACCATGGGCCATTTGTACCGGCCCAGTGCGCCTATGAAATTGCCTCTGGGTGTGGGGGTGCTCACAATGTTCTGGACCATTAGCTCAAATAAGTCACAGCCAAAACTCTTAGTATCTGTCTCACTGGCCAAATGACAAACTGTGCATCCTCCTAAATCCTCGCTGCTACCAAACAGGCAGGAAGGGAGAGGGAGAGAGACGGAGAGACAAAGAAAAAGATTCCTACCAGTACGGCAGATTTTTACCCCCAAAAATAATGTTGTAATTACTCCGTTGTGGTGTTGGGGCTTTATGATCTCTACAGAAGTGTGACACACGCCCACACATATATAATTCATTTTCATTTCTTCCCATCACTGTGTCCATCCGTCAGCAAGCCATGCTGGATTCTTTTACAAAAACAGATATGAGCAAACAAATCTATTTTCACACAAAGACTTTTTAAAACTTTCAGTCTGCTTTCTTTCATGATATTGAGCATTAAATATCTTCTTTATAATGCAAAAAAGAGATCTAATCATACATTTGTATCAAAGTGTTAACTGTCCTTTTTCTACAATATCACAGGTAACAAAGGTACAGGGGGCCCGAGGCTAACGGCCTTTAAAATCCAAAAGGACGCAGTAAACTTACTATTGACGCGTTCGGAGTAGGGATGTCACAAGAACTGCTACTTTGGTACCAAGTGGATGCCAACGTGACGGTACTCGTTTTTCTACAGTACCACAGCTACCGGGGATCAGGGCTCGAGACTAAAGGCATCTCGGCATTCCGGGGACGATAGAAAGTTTCCCTGGTAATGCTACATTGTGAATAACAAATCTGTGTTGAAATTGTTAGTTAGTATTGTTAGCTGTTAGCAGCCAGTGGGCAGCAAAGTCCTGCTTGGCTAAATAATGGAGCTAACAGCCAACGTATGTTGGTGTAGGTTGCTTTGAGTTACATCATGATTCGTCCAAGCTCTATTCAGTCAAAATGACTATTGGGTCAAAGTAAACTATAACGTTATCATGATGTGTTAAAATTTTATCTTGTAAAACGCAGTTTTTGGCGAGAAACTTGAGACTGATTGTCAGGTATTGATAATAAAATCACAAAAAACATAATTCAAATGGTTATAAAGGAGAGTATGTTGAAGAACATAGGATTTATTGTTTTGTTTTTGCCTTTTACCGTGGTATCGAATTAGGTATGGCGAATCATGGAATTTCACCTGTACTGGTATTGACTACTATATTTCAGGTATTGTGACGTCCCTAGCCCAGGGGACACACCCTATTTTTTACCTGGTAATGCTATATTGTGAACAACAAATCTGTGTTGAAATCGGCAGGAGGAGAGTTAGTAACGTTAGCTGTTAGCAGCCGTTGGGCAGCACAGTCCTGCTTGGCTAAATAACAGAGCTAACAGCCAACGTATGGAGGTTGCATTGAGTTACATTATGATGTGTTCAAGCTCTATTCAGTCCAAATTTTGTTTTTGGCGAGAAACCTGAATGAATACAGTTGTTTGAAGGATATGTTTTCACGGCAATATAAAATAGATATTAGAGAGATAATTATGACCTGTTTAACTTTCTAACACTAGCTCTAAGTGTTATTTGTTCTGTTTTTGTTTTTTTATCACGGTTTTGAATTGGGTTTTGAGAATCATGGTCACTGGTATTTGTATCGACTACTACATTTCTGGTAATGTGACATCCCTGGATCACACTGGATTCATCTGAATTCCACTACTGAAGGTAATTTGATTTACACATGGACCATTTTTGTGCATTAACATATTACATTCCGTATGTTTATGTAGTAAGGTTCTGCGTGGCATACGGGAATCCTGGCTATCTCAAGAAGATGCCCTGAGCTGTTTTCTAATTTCCTTTGTCCGACTGGTAGATTGTTGCTTTCCTTTGTGAGAGACCAGTCCTCCATATAGCCACTGTCAGTACAAAAGCACTAAATATTCAATTGACACACACTAAGGATGAAAATATGTTTTAGAGTAGAGCATAGTGTAAATCATAAAATAAAGACATCCCTCATGCGCACACACACATCCATATACCCCACACACATTTGCACTAGCCAGACGACTATTTGGAGCCACAGTTCTTTCTCATTGTTTATTCTGCCTTTCTTCTGTTGTTCTTTAATTCATTTTTCATCTGCTCATCGTGGTTGTGTGTCTGGGGCAGCAGGCAGAGCAAGCACTGCCCTCTGTAAGGATATTATATTACTCTTATGTGCACGGACAGCACACACACACAAAGCAACTCTCAGATGCATGGGGAAATGCACTCGTGTGCACACTCACACACACACACACGAACCGTCCTCTAGAGTAAATGAAGTCTTAGAATTCTTGAAGGCACCCCCCAGTCAGAGACAGACTTTGTTTTATTCATCCTCTCATCCCCCGTTCTTCCCTCGTTCCTCACCTCCTCGCGTCAATTTTGCATGTGGGTACTCTTCCTTGTTGCCACCCTTCACCTGACTCTCCTCGCTGAGATCAGAGTTGGATTTGAATCCCCTCTTGGGGACACGCAGATGCACGGAGCGCGCAAAAAACGACACATGCGTGCAACTGGATACAGTGCACCTGAAGCATGTTTCAACTGGTTTCATCATATCAGACCATCGCATTGCTTGATGTGTGGGGGTCCAGGATGTTTGGCTTGGGTTGCATCTAGGTGTTTGTATGTATGTTTTGATGTGTACTACGTCATTGGAAATCAATTAACAACAAAAAGCAATGACAAATATTGTCCAGAAACCCTCACAGGTACTGCAGTTAACATAAAAAATATGCTCAAATCATAACATGGCAAACTCAAGCAAACAGGCAACAACAGCTGTCAGTGTGTCAGTGTGCTGATTTGACTATGACTTGCCCAAAACTGCATGTGATTATCATAAAGTGAGCATGTCTGTAAAGGGGAGAATTGTGTGTACACATAGAACCCATTTTCATTCACATATCTTGATGTCAGAGGTCAAGGGACCCCTTTGAAAATGGCCATGCCGGATTTCTTCGCCAAAATTTAGCTCAAGATTGGAGCGTTGATTAGCCTTTAGACACTATTGGTACCAATGGATTCCTTAAGGTTTTCTAGTTTAATATGATATATAATATATTCACTCTAGCTTTAAAATTGAGCCCACTACAACTTAAAAATCTCAAGTTGCGTTAAAGGAATTACTGGCGTTAAAACAAATTTTCGTTAACGCGTTATCGCATTTATTTTGACAGCTCTAGTTGCTTTTGTTTGTTTGTTTGTTATACCCAGAAAAGGGACACCCACACTAACATTTTTATGGAAATAAACACTTCTGTTGGAAAGACAAAACAATGCCCGTTTTACGAGCTACACACTATGACACTATAATTTAACCATGATAAAAAAAAGTGCTGTTTACAGGTATGACCCTAACTTAACAACCTCAGAGGGAACATAAAAGAACTTGTGTTTAAGACGCTTCACGCTCTGACAGCAGCATCTGTGCGGGGGAGATACAGGCTGTAACTAACTACTCTTCCTGTGCAAGTGTATAAATGACAACTACACTACAACAGCCTTGACCAAACCTGGTGAAAACATTTTAAAAAGAAAACAATTTATAGCAAATAAAGTGGAGGGGATTCAGTAGGGTTAACTGGGTGTTCTCAGGTCGTAATGGTGTTGTGCTGTTCGGTATAAAAACATCTCAGTCTTTCACCACCTTCACATGATGTGGCACTATCATTTATTTACACCGTTACAGGTGTGTTGTCATGATTAGCTGAGCTGGCCTTCGTGCGTGCAGTAGGGATACTCAATTTAATGAATTTAAAATGTTTTCAAGGACACTAAGGTGTACAGGGCTTAAGACAGTTTTAAAAAGGTACCATGGACAGAAAAAATAAATAAATAAAAATAAAAAATAGCCGTGCTCCTAATGGTATTGGGAAGTTTCTACCGCACCCAAAGAAAAACAACCAATCACAGCCGAGCTGAAGAAGGCCCGTCTCTGGGCAGCTGCCGAACTGTGATCAAACTGTCTAACTGGCCAGTGCTGATCAAATATAAATCAAGATTATGTTTCTGTAATGCCTATTTCTCTCCTCAAATGTTTTCAGAAACATATTTTGTGTACTGTTTAGTTGTAAAATGAGAAAGCTTGTGACCCGGCCGCCATGTTGAGAAAAGTTGTGACAAAACCAACCAACCTTGTCTTGTTGATACATACAGTATGTATAAAGCCTCAAGTATTTGGAAAAACACAGTGGTTTGTTTCGGAGTACAGAGCGGTAGAAATAGGTGGTTTACTTCACCAGCGATAGCCATCATGCCGGAAAAGGATAAACTAGAGAAACTCAAACTCAAGAGAACTCTACTCAACAGAAATCCCAGAGGTAAAGCTGCCACAGCACTGGCCACCGATACTATTGTAAAGCAACGACTGCTTGTCAACCAAGATGTCACCAAACTGTAAAAAAAACAACAAGGATCTTGTAGATTAAAATTCCAAAGACGTACATAAAAAAATAAATCGTGTGTATGGGCAATGCATCTGCAAAAGAATGATGCAGCAGGAACAGATACCCTCACTTGGAATGAATGAACTTTCATCAGAGAGTACCGCATTCAAATTCATTAAGTGTGATCCAAGCCTAAGAGGGAACTCAAGTGCTGAAGCACTGACTTAGGAGGCAATCACATTAAGCCAGAGTTTTAACAGTTAAGACCTCTAACCAGAAAAACAGCTTTGAGTTGGAAAATGTGTGTAAAACAGTGAGTCGAACCCCAGCCTAACCACCTCATTTGTCTTCGTCTCTCCGCCAATGGAACAATGGCTTTTGTTTAACCTTGTTTGATTTCCCTCTTAGCGCTGATCCCCTGACGAAGAGGGCTATTATTGGGCCTCTCAGAGAGGCATGTTTCACTAACGAGCGATCACTAATGAAGGCTTTAATGTAGGATTAATTACACTCCAAATTGAATGTCTAATTGCTTTTATTCCCTCCCGATGAAATATGCTCCGGCTGCCACTTCAATGCCATCTGTTGTAATTAGAAAAAGAGAGACGGAGAGGGGCGAGAAGGGGAGGAGGGCGGGAGATGGATTGTTGGGTGCAATAGATAAGACCTTTTTTCAATCAGCAAAGTTTATTCTTTAGTCCTGTTCACAGATTATGTCTTTTGCATTAGAAATTCTTCCCTTTCATGTCACCTCCCCTTCCTCACCTCTCCTTCCTCCTCTTCCGGCCGTGCCTTTGCTTCCAAGCTCTCTGATAGATGACGCGAGGTTATCTGTTTCCCCTTGCTAATTGCGTCCTCTGATGAGTTTAGGCAAACACATTAGCTAATTGCATTTGTGCTCCTCAGACACTTGCTTGATTGATAAAGTGCATATGATGCTGAATCATTGCTCTGTTTGGTGGTTATTCATCTAAATGGCAGTCCATATAAACACACATACACACAGAGGGAGGCAGAAATGACAGCGTGTGATTGATGTTGTGTTTTAAGAGATTGTTTCTGATCTTATTAAAAATCATTGATTTCTTTTAACTGTTTTTTATTCTGTGTTGTTTTGATTACTGCGAGCAATTTGGATGGTGATGCTTCCACCGTTTTGCCTGTATGTACTGAGGCAAACACTTCAAATTCACAGGTTTCTCTTTATTTTTCAATCATTTATTCAGGTTTTTCTTTGTCACCCATCTGTAGGTTGAAAAGAACATTAGTAACTTTGCTCACTCCATTTGTAGCCCTATTAATAAACTGCTACAATGAAAATGATTGCAATTTACAAACAGATGCGGGCAACACAAAACCTGTTGGTTGACCTTATGTCTGGCTCTGAATACACAATAATTTTGTCATTTACAATGGTCACTACGTCAGATTAGGCGATTGAGAGTCATAAATTCTTGTCTTGACTTGTCCGAAAGACATGACAGACTACACGTCGGTCCAAGACCTTCACGATGTGCGGGATGTCATCAGGAAGGTAGCATGATGCTAATGGCAGAAGCCTACTCAGCAGGTTGCTAAAGTGCCTCTGCTATCTCACGCTTGCTTTTTTCGTAGTCCCACGAGGAAACATAAAAAAAACAAAAAAACATACTAGACTCTGTGTCGGGACGTCGTGAGGCGTCCCAGACGCAGCTTCGTTCGTCGTCTGCTATGGCATTACGCAAGATAAAACGATCGATTGTCGCACACCAATAGGGCTGACACGAATGCTTCAGAGCTTCAACTGTTGCCCTGGTAATCGACCTCCAAATCAGTATTCGAATGCTTTGTTTTGGGTTTTTTTTGTATATATAAGAATGTAATAATAAAGTATAAATCCCAAAATAGGCCATGAAATAAGGACTAATCCTGCAACATTTTTCATTATTCATTTTCAATATTAATTATTATTAGATATTCTCAGACAGATATTGCTGTTTGTTATGCGTAGAGGTGTGTGTGTACAGTAGTGCGGCAGCGGCACGGTCCCAATGCTTCGAATAGTTTTGAATATTTCTCACCGCAGCTTCGGTACAGCCCTACACACGACATTCATTGTCGTTGTCGATCCGAGCTGATACCATACGATGGCCAAGTTGTCTATAATCCGACTGATGTTGTGTAGTCTGAACCAGCCATTAGATAGTTTTCTTGGGGCTTTTTAGACTTTTATATATATATGAAGCAATTAGGACGGTGTGTTTGAGGAACAGAAAATTGACACTGTTCCTTCTTAGATTTACTTTGTAATTTATTTTATTTTATTCACCATTTTGCCTTTATATTTGATGCTGACAGTAGAGATACACACAGGAAATATGGAGAGAAAGTGGGGTATGACATACAACAAACGCCCTCGGTTAGAATCAAACAAGGGAGGTTGCAGTTATACGGTAAGTGTTGTAACCACTATAGGCCACCTGACGCCCATACCTTGTAATTTCTGTAACCCTGTGCTGCCTTTTTACACAAAAGCCAAGCATCGCCGTGACCAGGTTCCAGGTGCATTTTATCCCCAAGACTTTTGTTGACATGTCTGCTTCTCCTGTTGCCAGTTTACTTTAACACCCCTGAAAAATCACATCTGGGATATGCCATCATTATAACAATACAGTAGCACATGTAGAAGGCCAATAGGTGGGCCATAAGGCTATTATGTTCCATAATGGTATTATGTTCTTGAGCTCGCATTAGCATCCCAGTGAATGGACGCGTGGCAGGTGTGCTTTGTAGCAGCACACTGCCTCTGTCCGATAAGACAATGACACAATGTGACGAGAAACAACGCCGGTTGTCAGCAATTGTCCTCATAGAAAAGATGACACAGTTGTCAATAGCATTGCTCCGTGTGTGTGTGTGTGTGTGTGTGTGTGTGTGTGTGTGTGTGTGTGTGTGTTAGAAGGACTCCCCTAGGAGCAAATGGCTTTAAGCAACACAAGCGCCTGATCAATACATCAATATTCAGCTTAGGAGGTCTGACGACACACACATTTATACACACCACTCGCAAACACTCAAACACACAAGCGCGTTTATGCGCACAGATACACACACAAACACACACGCTTCAGGCTTTGCTGTGTGTGACCCTTAGCTAATCAATTTTTCGCCACATGATAGGGACGCCACGCGCCGCCATCATCACTGCTGCATAATTAGACTGTGACACACACACACACACACACACACACACACACACACACACACACACACACACACACACACACACACACACACACACACACACACACACACACACACCCACACACACACACACACACACACACTATTGTTGGAGTTATAAAAGATTATAGTCTACAAAGACAAAGATGGCTGTGATTAACATCTTGACTATTCTTTGCCAGAGACAAATACACACACACTTATATGTACACACAAACACACACACACACGCCTTGACCTCACCCCTGCAGCTACGGCACATTGGATGGATGTCAGCTTATGCCGCCGTATGTATTGTGGTTATTGTTATTCTAATGACCGACTGAAACAACAGTATGGAAACCGGGGGAGACAGAGCTTGTGTCTTCAGATAATCCGACTGTCCGCACTCTACACACAGCGATTGGTCACAGTTAGGAGTCTGCCAAGTCAGATAGCACACCACGCACGTGTGTATGCCGAGCTGTGTGATCCTGTATGGGTGTGTGTGTGTAAGAAAGAGAGAGTGCAAGGGGTGGGGGTTTGACCTGACATGTATGAATCTCCTACTACGCTTGTATTTCCAACTGTATGTTTTATATGACTGTTGTCCTGCTCTTGGACCAGTTTGAAAAGAAAGAAAAAATGACATTAACTTATCCATACAAGAAAAGAAAAAAATTGGTATGTAAGTCTGTTGTGCATACAGGTGCAATATAAATCTAATTCACACTGAAATAATGAGTTTTACAAATGCATAGTAACAAGTAGGGTTGGGAACCGCCAGAGGCTCCACGCAATATATTGCGACATATTGCGATTTATTACTTTTCAATTGCAAATTATGCAGTTTGTCTACATCTGTTTTATCTAATACGTTTTCAGTTTTCATCTCAGAGTTTTCATTCACATATCTTGAGGTCAGAGGTCAAGGGACCCCTCTGAAAATGGCCATGCCAGTTTTTCCTATACTGATCAAATATGAATTAATATTCTGTTACTGTAATGTCTCTTTCACGCATAAAATGTTTTCAGAAACATCTTGTAGTTTACTGTTTAGCTGTAAAATGAAAAAGTTTGCTCTGGCTGGTGGGCGGTGCTTGATATTTCCTCAACTGATCTTAACATGGCTGCCTATTTTGACCGTTTGATTGGAGTGTGCGAGTGATTGACAGCTGCCTCTGTTGAATGACCAGCCAATAGAAACACTGTCTCTCTGAAATGATCTGTGATTGGCCAAAGTCTCCCGTTCCAGGCTAGATTTTCTAAAGCCTGAAAACAGAGCCATGAGGAGGTGCAGAAGTCTAGTTTTCTTTCAGAACACAATTACAATATGCTGAAAGGTTATCAAATTTTGTCAAAAATATTCTGCCTACTGCTTTGAGACTGAGCCCGCTTCAACTTCTTAAAAGACAGAATAGCCAGTAGACTGTCAGATTGTTAAGACGTTAATAGTTCATATATTAAAAGATCAATACTTGACATCTGTGTTTCGACACAATATTGTCAAATTGTACATTAAAAATATAAAAGAGGTCATAAGTTTGGCAGAATACTGAAAGCTGTTCTTGTCTCCTTAAACAAAACTCCATTGGTATCTAGCCACGCAGATAGCCACAATGGATTTTGTTTGTAGTAGTCTTAGCATTGAAAAAATTACATTTTCAATGTCTTTCTGTAAAAAATGTCCTAGTTAGTGTCAATAACACACAAAAATCACTCTTCTACCAAAACCTTGCTTTTTTTTTAATGTAATTTTCCCACCACAGTGAATGCATTGTAGCTCATATCTTCATATACGTTGCAAATACAAGCTAAACTATCTGCAGATAGATCCCACTAGTAGTAAGTGAGAAATGATGTAATTATTATGGGATTTCCACCATTTTGGTTTTAATTGCTTGGGACTGTTGTGAGGTAGATAGTGAATTTCCTCTATTGAACCATCTCTTTTTCCCCACTACATACACACATACACACACACATACACACACACATAACACACACTGTACACAAGCCCATCCAGTGGAGTAAACATAATTCAATTGCATATCTGGCTAACACGATTCAATTACACAGACGCATTTAAACCAATCACTCCCATGGTCTTCATTCAAATCAGTGACATCATTCTGACCATTTGTGGCACCACTTAGGCAGTAATGAGCCAAATGAAAATGGAAATGTGGCGCTGAGAACATCACAACAGACTACGGAGGGTTAACGAGTTAAATGGGGGTTCTGTTTTTATTGTTCCGATTAATTGACTCGTGCATCTCTGGGAAACAAACAAATAGATGAGCGCTGCATTAGTGGTGTTGTTGAGCACTTTCATAACTTAAAAAGCAGTAATGATGTCAGAAAAAAAACAGCACTTGATGTAAAAGTGGTAAACTATACTCAGAACGGAGCTAATTATCAGAGGGAGATGATCAAGAGCCATTTTGGTTTCATCTATGATGTAAGCCCGAGGTCAAAAATGTAAAACGGACCACATGTAAACAACCCAATGGCCTAAAATGAGGTCAGTAGATGAGAGCTTTGGTGCAATTCACTTCTTCTTTTTTTGTGCTTTGATGTTAGAATACAATTTGAATTCTAGCCACAGCACTGGTCTCTGAACTTCCCCTATGTTGTCAAGAAAATTTATTGTTTTGCGGTTGATGTCTTGACCTTATTTAGCATACAGATACACACAGCAAGGCGGAGCGAAGCGTGGAGAAAAAAGTATCTCAGCTGTCAGCAGACGTTAAAATGGCAACAGTTATTAACTTTGAAATGTTAAAAGGCATCACAGTGTGTGGGGTTGCTGTACAGTAAGTGGTTCCATCACTTAAGTGAAAGTTAATTGTACCCTGCAAGCATCCC
>CAKALG010020331.1:0-10733 GCA_916700815.1 Helicolenus hilgendorfi | reverse complement strand
TCCAGCACCGCGGACAGCTTCTGAGGAGCCCTGAGGGAAAGAACGGATGAAATCACCATCATTAAGAATACAACAACAGAGGGAGCAAGATAAAATGACCGAGTTGTAGATCTCACTCTTGGGGCAGTGTTGGCCCATTGACGACAATGTAAAATTGCCCGTGTGCTATTTGTGTTTTTTGACATCTGTTGGATGTATAAATTTACTTGCTGCCCATAATCTATTATCCCTCTGACGCAGTGTGTATTTGTAAGGCAGCTGCCAGTTATTGGTGTCACGCTATATCTTTCAAAACATAAACTAATGAGTACAGTGAGGAATGAACACGTTGAAGTTCAACCTGTTGCTGAATATTTTTTTCAGAAAACAAACAAGCTGGAGTACAATAACCCATAGCTAAAATGTTTTCATTAGTATCAAATTGTCTTAAGAGTTAAAAGAAAGCGTACAGTTAATAGAAAGAAAGACAGCTTCACATTAAAAAAGATCTCAATGCATCAATGCAAAACATTTAGGATATTTTAGAGCTCCTTAGTGCCAGTGTCAAAGAAATTTGCATTCAATGAAATGGCACACAAATGAAGTACAATATTTAATGACGACTAACATTAAATATTTTATTTAAAGAGACTGTATGTACGTTTTTAAACGTTTAAAAAATGTTTTTATAATTATTTATTGCCAGTGTGTGAACAGGTTGTAATCTAACCTAAAAAAATTAGACTTTCTGTGACTTCCTGGGTTTCCTCTATCAGCCTGTAGAGCGTTTTTAATGTGAAGAACCCGGGCCCGTTTTTCTGAGAAAATCCCACGGATGTGACGTCATGCACGCTCACAAGTGCCTTTATTTTCAGGTCCGCTTCTGAGCTTCAGTGTCCAACCGTAGCTAACGTTCAGTTAGAAATGGAGTCTGCTAACGCTAACAAACGACAAGAGAGCTAGTGGAGCAGGAGAGAGGTAGTTTGGCTTTGAGAATATCAAGTGAGTGTTCAGTGGAAGTTGCAGTTTGTGCAGAAATAAATGCTGCATCCCCTCCAGAAGCCATTTAGGCTTCATGCGCCACTGAGCAACTTTCATAAGAATGAACGGGAGCCCACCTCCAACCGTATCCAGTTCTCTTGATCCATCCATGCCTATGGTGTACTGTAGATATTTGCAAGTACAGAACTGAAACCTGAAAGGAAGTCAAAGTACAGATAGCGTTGTGCTTGAGTTCATGCGTTTACCGGCTGCTCTGGGAGATGGCCTCGTTAATGGCTTTGTTAACTTGCTCGTAGTTGTAGTTCTGGTCTCCGGCGTGCTTCCACATGTGGGATTTGAGTGACGGCGGATGACTGCACACGTAGCCACACAGAGAGCACCTGGAAGAGAGAGGTGGATGAAGGGGTACAGAGGAGAGAAGATGAGCAACAGAGTGAGAGAGGATCAAGTCCAAGTTGATTTAATATGCGTACTGACGTTCGACTAATCCTTCTTCTACTTTCTATCAAGAAGAATCATCCTGACTCGAGACTCCACAGGGGATATCGAGCGTGAGAGAGTGGAGCGAGGAAATAGGATTTACAGTGCAATGGTGAAGTCATCTCACGAAATGAAAAGAATTATGGATCACGTCTTTATGAACTATTCAAATTCTTGAAGTTCCTTCATGTAGGATAAAGAGCTCAAACACACGGACTGGACGGGATCTTGTGACAACAGGTTCATCATAAAGCAGCCAGTGCTGATGTGCATATTTAAAATATCGCACTAGGCTGGTGTGTGATGCTGCTACGATGTTTTCCAAGTCATGAAAATCTCATGAGTATGAATCAGCATCTCTGTGATTTGGGGTCATATCGGGTTTTTCTGCATATTTATTCTGCCTCTTTCCCCGTCGAGAATTATGGAGGCTGCGATGGCAATTATGAATGAAAGTTTTGCAAGGAGAATACGAATTAGAAAACAACCCCTGCATTATATATCGAGTTTGAAGGAGGGGGCTGAAAATATACTGTTAGTTGCATTATGGGAAGTGTAGGATCCAGCGTTTCTTAAGCTCATCCCATATTAGGTTTTTTCACACCTAACAAACTCTGATGCGTTTACATTAAGGCTGTCAATCCATTTGATTGATTAATCGCAAATGAATCATACATTTTTTATCTGTTAAAAATGTACCTTAAATGGAGCTTTTTCAAGTATTTAATACTCTTATCAACCTGGGAGTGGACAAATATGCTACTTTATGCAAATGTATGTATATATGTATTATTGGAAATCAATTAACACAAAACAATGACAGATATTGTCCAGAAACCCTCACAGGTACTGCATTTAGCATAAAAAATATTCTCAAATCATAACATGGGAAACTGCAGCCCAACAGGCAACAACAGCTGTCAGTGTGTCAGTGTGCTGACTTGACTATGACTTGTCCCAAACTGCATGTGATTATCATAAAGTGGGCATGTCTGTAAAGGGGAGACTCGTGGGTACCCATAGAACCCATTTTCATTCACATATCTTGAGGTCAGAGGTCAAGGGACCCCTTTGAAAATAGCCATGCCAGTTTTACCTCGCCAAAATGTAGCGCAAGTTTGGAGCGTTAATTAGTGTCCTTTGTATGACATGGCTGGTACCAATGGATTCCTTTGGTTTTCTAGTTTCATAAGATATCTTCACTCTAGCTTTAAAACTGAGCCCGCTACAACCTAAAAATCGCAATTTGCGTTAACTTTGACAGCCCTAGTTTACATGTTTGGTTTGGTTCCTTTGGGCTGGTGTTAAAGCTGTCAACTGAACTCTTGTGCAGACCAAACAACCGAACCCAGATCCGTCTTTTACAGGTGGTCCAAACAAACTCTGCTTTCGTACCACTAACGTACCGCACCAAAGAACCAAAGAAGACCAACCACGGGACTGTGGGATTGTATATATGTGATTTTAGCATGAATTCAAAAGCTAAACTACTAATAAATCCATCAGCTGGTATCAGCAGGTAGCACATATGTGTCAGCATGTGACTGCAGGGATTTCCCCCCCGGTACATCAGAAAGTGAAAAGGAGTTAAAACACCTACCCTTGTGTCACGCTCTTAATATTTTTGTAGTTCATTAAAAAGTGAGTGAAACACAGCGATAGCTATCATTTTGTTATTTATTAACCGTAAAATAACTATTAATTAAGATTAATTAACTATCAATTTACCATTTATAAATGATGGTAATTATGAAGTGTTACCGAACGGCATTGACTGTCGTTCCTACTGTATGAAAACGTGGATTCCAGCCTCGCAGATACTGATGACGGGAGAATACAGAACAAGCATTCAGTGAAGTGGAAATCTGCAATCAGTGCCTCGCTCAAGGTTGAGGATATTTAACATTTCAAGGAGGAGAGCGTATTCACTCCCATTCACTTTCTCCACCCACCAGCCACTCACCTTGCAATCAGAAGCCCATTTCTCAACTCTCCAGTCTGTTGACACCAGGATAGACACACAGGTTCAGACCCACAAAGACTGTGATAACCCCGGCTTCTTTATGGCCAGCTACAGCGCTTCATTCTCACCTCCAGCATCATTCCTATCATTCACTCTCTGTGGTGGACTGGTGTTTGAGGTTTTTCTCACCTGTACTGCTCCAGCAGCTGCACGGCCTGGTGCTCCTGAGGGTGCCTCCTCATATGGCTCTTTAAACTGTTCATGTTGGTGGTGGCAAAATCACAGCTACAGCACCTGGCAGATAGAGAGAGAGAGAGAGAGAGAGAGAGAGAACATTGGAGACAGAGCATCTTAGTTTAACACACTTGCCATTTGAGGTCATCGTTTTGCTTCTCTACACTTGTAGCCCGAAGGGAGATAAGGGATTTACAGCAAAACAGAGAGGAAATTGCCACTTAAAGAAAAAGAAATAGATCACAATATTTTCTACTTTGTTGCACTTTGGATGTTGCGGTTGGAAGATGAAACTGGCTTTTTAGTTGCTTCGAGGCAAATACTGTACAAGGAATGCAGAGGGAGGCTACACTCGACTCACGGCCACTTGCACTGCATTAAAATAAAGGCAGACAACACAAAGAGTCGCTCTTGATCATCTGAGGTTTACTGGCGCTAGAATATTTAAAAAGACGTATTTAACCAACCAAGAACAATTTATGAGGTAAAAAAACAAACAAAAACAAAAGTCTTAACAGCACATTGTTTCAATAGAGTGGTTGTTTAGATAGATTAAATGAGATTATGCATCGCTTTTGCAAATATAAAAACAGAAATATGTTATAATTTGTGTTTCTACAATAGGTGGGCTGATATAGCCATAGATGGATATGTGTAGATGCAGCATTGGATCGTACATCAACGTTGCCGCCATATTGGGTAGTTCAGGACTGGCCTGTAAACACACACAAGTGAACGTGGGAGCTGCCGTTTTTCTGGATAAAAAGCACTTTAACATTTACATTTATCAACCGAATTCAAGGAGTTGTTTTTATATTCAAGCGTTTATAATCTATGTGGAGCACTGTAGGTTAGATTCCCCCACAAAAAAAACTTTTGGTGAAAAACGTAACGCTACGTTACTGCTTCCGGTTCATGGATCACTGGCCGATCTGTCTGTTGATATGGCATTAAAAAGTTGGACTCATAAATTATTTTCCTTTAAGAACTTTTCACATCATCAACATTACAGTTTAAGTTACATCTTTACAAAACATTTGCTTCCGTAGGTCATCAGATAAGAGCTAGCTAGCATTTGTTGTTGTTAGCTAATCCTCGACCAAAGCTAATGTTAGCTTATAGATCATAATAATGTGTTTAAAACTTAAAATTCAACGCTATGCGGCTAATATCGCAAACAAATAAAGCTGATGTCATGTCTTGAGTTTTGGAATAGTAACGTTAACTCTCAGCAAAATGAATTATTTTCCACCACGTTAAGTAATTCAGTTCAAGTAATTCAACTTCTGTGCCTCGTTGTACTTCTGCATTTTACAATTAAGAATTTAATTTGTTTTAAAACTATTATCTTTGTCATTTAAAAAGCAAAAATACACCTAATAATAGCCTAACAATGAAGCCTATTTATATAGCACTAAAATCAGGATAAATGAATTAATTTGAAAAAAAAAAGAAAAAAAAAATACTGCATATAACACTGGTGAGCCAATCATCATCACCGCAGGGGAAATTCCTTCACCACGACAGCCCTACATATCAGTGTCTTTCGCCCCTGAAATCTGC
Organism: Helicolenus hilgendorfi; assembly: GCA_916700815.1. Classification (NCBI taxonomy): domain Eukaryota; kingdom Metazoa; phylum Chordata; class Actinopteri; order Perciformes; family Sebastidae; genus Helicolenus; species Helicolenus hilgendorfi. Next base: position 5,512 of record CAKALG010020331.1, on the reverse strand, counting down.
TTTATTCAGGAATCTGCAGCTATTTTTCTTTGTTGTCTTAGTTTGGATGTTCTCCTGTTTTCACCTATTTGAGTCCTCTTGTTGGAATATTTATACCTAGATCATCCAATATGTCTGAACTCTACTTTTGTTCTCATATTATTGGCTGACATGATGGTTGACCATTCTGGTCAGAAAACAGCAATTAGATGCCACCTGACCTTTTCCAGAGCAGAGAGAAATCCTGTTGTGCGAGTATTTTTGTATGCACATTTGACCTTAGAGGACAGGCGACGACAGCACGCTGTTAAGGAAACTGACGCAAACACCTGTATGTGTTCACACCTCATGGCAGCTTTGTGCTGAGTGTGTGTGTGTGTGTGTGTGCGTGTGCGTGTGTGTGTGTGTGTGTGCGGGAGAAGCAGTGAGGGTGCCATGTGAGAAAGTGTGACAGTGGCTATACAGTGAGATCACTACCGAGCATGTACTGCCATCTAATGGACCTTTCTGAAATGACAAGTACAGCTCAGGCACTTGCATGAGAGCCAGCACATAAAAAGCAAGACCTCCTCAAATATTCGGTTAACTCACTCTGCCTGATATAGGAAGTGAACACTGAAAATGCAACATTCACTGACCACTAACACTACTACACAGGACACAACAGAAATACAGGAATTATACTGAAGTGTAAAAATGTTCTATTCACTCAAAGCTAGTGGCAGCCAGCCGCACATTTTATTCAAGTTTTACTTCTAATATGTAAAAAACAAAAAACATAAAAGATTGCAAATCTCTGAAACTGATGCAAAGATTATAGTCTAAAGGCAGGATAATGTCTGCAAAACGAATTAACACAGATGTCTGTAAAGTTCATTTCCAATTTGCAACAGATAAGAAATGTGCAATCAGCCCCCAAAAATATGCAATCAGCCTCCAAAAAATACAGATTGGTGTCTACTTTATTAATGTCACTGTCGTTATAGCTAGGCCTAAATGTCATGTGTGATTTCTGCCACTATCATTAACATATTCAATCAATAAAACACAGAAAACTAACAAAATCCAAAACTTTTAAAGTAAGTAAGTATATAAGGTAAGGCAAGTATTATATCGACAGTACATGAAGCCCGAGTTTAAGTATATTATTAAGTCAAATAAATAGTTAATTAATTAAAAGGTATTTGCAAACTGTCTTGTGTGTTTTTAAATAGTTTTACTTTGATTATTATGAAGATCAATTTTTATCACAAATACATTTCATAATGAAACAAACCGCTGCGACCAGAAACTGAAACTGAATTCAGTCTTGCTCATCAGTCAAACAAGCAGGTGTTGAAACGGCACCAGTTTCAATTGATGAAGCATGTGCACTTAAATAAATTATTCATTATACTCACACACATTTTACATGGTTACTCGATAAATTACCGGGTTTAATTATCTCTCGCCCAACCAGAATCTGATTATAAACAGCTGTTCATGAATGGATGACTTAACTTTAAGGTTGATTTCTGATAGCACCGACACAAACCTAACTCCAAATAAGGAACACTGCTCCACCTGGGCGTCTCCTCTGATGTGGGATTGACGTCATTAGTCTAGTTAGTGTTGACAGAAGGTGGAGAGTGTTGGACAGTGCAGGACTATTACAGGTGAAACATGTTGAGGGCTCATCCCGGTCTAATCTACACTTTATGGCTTTTACTTAGATTCCTCTGTTACCTTTACACTGTTTGTGTAGAGATCGGAATTGCAGTGCTTTTTACTTTCCCATGTTACTGTGTGCTTCCTGTCAGCATGTGACATTCACATATACTGCGACAGGACATTGATTTAACATCACATCTAAATGAAATGCTCATACCGTCCTGGCATCTGGACTTACGTTAGAAGAATCATAAAAATCACAGCTGATTTTTACTTATTTGATGTTTTCAGTATTATCAAATGCTTTGCACATCACATGCATTCCTATATATACACTCACCGGCCACTTTATTAGGCACACATGTTCAATTGCTTGTTAACACAAATAGCTAATCAGCCAATCACATGGCAGCAACTCAATGCATTTAGGCATCTAGAGGTGGTGAAGACGACTTGCTGAATTTCAAACCGAGCATCAGAATGGGGAAGGAAGGGGATTTAAGCGACTTTGAACGTGGCATGGCTGTTGGTGCCAGACGGGCTGGTCTGAGTATTTCAAAAACTGCTGACCTACTGGGATTTTCACGCACAACCATCTCTAGGGTTTACAGAGAATGGTCCGAAAAAGAGAAAATATCCAGTGAGCGGCAGTTGTGTGGACGGAAATGCCTTGTTGATGTCAGAGGTCAGAGGAGAATGGGCACTCGTTACAACCAAGGTATGCAGAATACCATCTCTGAACGCACAACACGTCGAACCTTGAAGCAGACGGGCTACAGCAGCAGAAGACCACCCGGTACTAGCAAGGTGTACCTAATAAAGTGGCCGGTGAGTGTATATATAAATTAAGTTTCCTATAACTTTTGTTATTAAAACAAAATTGCAATGATCCCAAATCCTACACCAGTTGCTCCTAGCTGCTGCAAGAAATGCCTTTAGTTTAATAAAAAGTTCAGACATTTCAAGACTTCATTCAGGACTTGTGGACAGTTCATTACTCTAGATTGGTGGTATGGTTTCTTGCTTTTAGGCGATAGTGGGGAATTTCAAGGTATCTTTTTAACAACTCACCGATAAGGCTTGTCAGAGTTATGAATCCGACGGTGGTTCCTCACTCCAACGTATGTCGAGCTGGTGTAGTCGCACACATCGCACTTGTACATCTTCTGCATACCACATTCTGTAATAGAGGACAAATGAAAACAAATCTACAACTTTCTCAAAATGCAAAACATGGCAACAGAGGAGATCTGCTCTGATGAGTGCCAGCTAGTAAATACATATTAACAATCTCTGCTCCCATCTTAACACATAATGAGGCCATAAAACCACGTCTTACCTTCATCCGTTACCCGCTCAGCTTCCTCCACCATGGCCACGGTCTCAGTGACTGGGGTGAGGGCTTCCATGTCACCACTGAAGCTATGGTGCTCCTTTTCATGAGTTCTTAACTGACTCTAAGCGAGGAAAACACACACCATCAGATTTCCACACAAAAAAATGACAATACATACAGTTCACATTCAAAACAGATTTTCAAATATACGTTTTTACCGACTTGGAACCTGCTAGCAAAAACAAAAAGCATCCAAATTTGATTTTTTTTTTTTTTTTTTTTTTAGATTTGATTTATTGCAAATGTATGAGGCTGCTCATTTTAGACAAGGTACAATAAATAAATAGAAATTATGTGGCTACATAATGGTTATTATATATTCACCCAAGTGGTCATTGTTGCTTCTATGGAATAGAAAATACATTTAAAAAGGCACTGTATGGAGGTATTGACAAAAAAGATGAGCCACTTATTGTCCTCTATTGTAATATTCTATGACAAATGCTGTTTTGCACTAGTCAGTCTCAACAAAATATCTAAACTGACCACATGCAGTGATCTTCACTGATGCAAAAAATTCCATAATAACATTTCAGCATATTGTAATTCATCTTTTTGATAAGTCCGTCTTCCTTTTTTGGGTTGCTTTGCAGTGTAGGCAGTTGTTGCCAATGCTGGAATATCAACTTTTCCTGCAGGATGTTCCGCTGTTGAATCAGGCTTTCACCATCTGAAGGGATGTCCACACACATCTGTATTTCTAGAACAGCCAATAGGAACGCTCTCTCTCTCTGACATGACCTGTGGTTGACCAAAGTCTCCCGTCATGGGCTAATTTTTTTTTTTTAAAGCCAGTAAACAGAGCCATGAGGAGGAGCAGAAGTCTCCCAGAACATGCTGAAAGGTTATTATGGATTTTTTGCCCAATGATGCCAACAATATACTGCCTACTCCAGCTTTAAGAGGCCAACCTTCACGATTACAACAACTTTCTGAGCCTAACTCCCAAAGCTGTGAGATAATACGATGAACTTGTTGAATGATGAATAATCTCGGCTGCAGATGGGCGCTGGAGTTCCATGATAGTATTGGGATCAATAGATTTCTCCTTTGCCTGTATCATCAACCCGAGGCAAAGATGCAGGAGGTAATTTAACTTATAAAAAGGCCTCAACTCATCTTCAGTGTTTGGATTGCTGAGAAATAAACACAGATGTTGACAGGAGAGAAGTCACAAAGCAGATATAACCTTAGTGCTGTGGCACGATGAAACGCTCACACATGCTGACATCTGCCTCCAGATGTACGTAGGTGCATGTGTTTGTGACGGTGGGGTAATGGATTTTCATACCTCCTTATAAGCCACTGTCTGCATTACAGTCTTACCATAAAAACAAATGCAAAGTACTCAAATCTACCAATATACTGTGAGCAGATATTTGAAAAAAAATGTAATTTTGTGTTTTCAAAATATGACATAAAATACACGGTGACCTTTGCTGTCTTCCAAACAAAAACTGCCACGACTATGGAGCTAGCTGGCAGTAACAAGTGTTTATTAAAAGACCATAATCACATGTTTATGTCTGATTGTTCCCTGATTTAGAAGCAGGTGATATGTATAACATCCTCTATCATTCAATCTCCCGATTATCTTCTCAATTAATCGCTTCATCGTTAAAATGGTGAAAAATGACCAGGATAATTTCAACGTAACACATTCAAACTGCTTTGTTCATTCCACCAAAAGTCTCATTATCCAGTTTACTGTCATGTATGAAAAAGAACAGCATCACATTCTCAACCAGAGAATGTTTTGGCATTTTAACTTGGAAAATAACTTTCTGTGAAATGTGTTTTTACAAAGAAATAATGAGGACATGGACAAAAGTGACAATTAGAACTGTAGGAGTCCAGTTGTTGGAAACTGTTACGCAGTGGTACGAGTGAGCCGGAGGAAACAAAGTGGTGGACTGCCAGTGTTATATTTACTGGCAAATACATAAACAATGTCTCTATACAGAATGTGGCTCAGCATGGCCTGCATCTCTGTCTAACCTACCATGATGAAGACCCGAGAGGCCAGTTCAGACTACAGCATCAGCTACCTCAACATTAGAATATACTGCACGATTTAACCCTTGCGCCTCACTTTAAATAAGTTGCTCTAATGTTCTTGTTTGTTTTTTCACAGTGCAGCAGATTTAAGATGCATAAAAATGCACATTGTTGTTTTTAACTTACTTGATAGTGGAGATACTTATTTCTCTACAGTTCTTGCACTTTTATTTAAAATATTCACTTTGAAAACTGTCTGAAGGAAGAGGATTAAATGCTGCATGTGAGCGTCGGCGTCTCCTCACCTTGTAGTGGAAGGTGTCTGGGCACTGCTTGCACTGGTACATCCTGGTCTTACAGTGGTGGATCATATGGCTCTCCAGGTCCTTACTGTCCGAGGCGATGTGCTCACAGATTGGACACTGATACGGCTGTCTCTGCCTGTGCACCCGTAGGTGCTGTTTAATGTAGCCCTTGTTGCCGCTGCTG
>CAKALG010020325.1:0-11254 GCA_916700815.1 Helicolenus hilgendorfi | reverse complement strand
GAACACCATCACCCGGAAGACGAAGACCATGGAGAGCCAGACGCGTCCGAACACGGTGGAGTACTTGTTGACCCCGCTGATGAGGGACTCCAACGCAGACCAATTCATGGCTGCTGCCTTAGAGGTGGAGGAGGGGACAGAGGAGGCTGAGGAAGATGAAGGAGCTCCTCAGGAGACCAGGTGGTGATTCTTGATGATCTGCACCTGAGCGATGGAAGAAAGACATAGCAGGTTGGAAAAAGAATAATAAAGCACTAAAGAGCACTGCACATTCCTCTTTTCATATACCATTTCATTTTATACAGCAAGAATTGCAGCTTTAAACGAATACTCCAGTGATGTAATACTGCACCTTCCTAAAGTTGGAGGACTTGAGCGAGACAGATTTTTTTTCTTCTTTTTGAAAGGGTTACAAGATGTGCAGCAGCTGAAATATCCTGACTTTTAGTCCCTAAAATTTGGAAGACCTAAATATCCTAGATCCTACATTTCCCATAAAGCAACCAGATGGCGTCTTTTGTTACACCCTCCCTGCCTGGTAAACACCCACATCTTTTAAACTCCACACTGCCAGTTTATAATTTAGACGTTCTGTTGTAAATCTGCAGTCTACAAGTCCAAGTCAACCGATGAAACCGTTATGACATCATCAGGGTTATTTTCTCAGATTGGACAAGCCCCCTCCAGAGCCCCAGGAGATATTATATAACGGTTTTCACAGACTATACGTGCACATGAACTGGACTTGACATGTAAAATAGAGTGCCCCTTTAATGATTTACACATCTCAACGTATCCTCATACAACATATATATTATGTATATTTTATGAAGTGTTATTCCTCATTTTTTGTTTTCCTATGAATGTCCAGCAGCACATGACCATAGACTGTATATAAAGATGGACGGCATGACAGCTCCCCAAAAGTGAAGCCAAAACATCTTCACCCCCCTGGTGGCTGGCTGCAGTATAGGTCATAAATCCCACCTCCTCCATGTTAGTGGATGGGACATGGGCCAAATTAAAAAGTCAAAGTACATGTCAAATCAATTTTCCCAAAGATGGTTCCATTCATTTTATGTAGTTCTTATAACGCTGATGTATGTTCAAGTGTACATTTTTCCAATAAGTTTGGTTATAACTAGTTATTTGATGCTATAAAAAGGGGGTGTGACGCCATGATTGGCAGTCTGTGAGTCTCTCTCACTGGCAATCTGCGGCCGTGCTTTGGGTTAAAAAAGATCGTGGTTTGGGTTAAAATAACTCCAAAAGTGGCGTAACTTAAGTACGGAAGTCACGTGAAAAACAAATAAATAAAACACCGGTCACCTGAGTGAAAGTCCAGGGTTTTTTTCACCCCCCTATCCACCCCGACCTCTTTCTGTGCTGTGTTTGTTGCTCTTTATACTTTCTGGTTCACAATTACATGGATTACATATGAAATTATGTCATGGGATGTATACGAATTAAAGTGCTTATTACTTTTCGTAGGTATAGCAACGAACGGCTACAGAACTTTTCTATCGTGTTATTCCCCAGCCCCAAGAAACCGAGGAAACATTCACAAACAAAAAAGCAATTTTGAAACGGTGGTCAGTTGTGAGGCAACAAAACAACCAGACATCATTTTCACAAACACATTCCCAGTCATAGCTGATCCGTATTTACACAGAGCTGCCTCTTCAGCACTGACTCATTACACACCAGTGAGTGAGTCATCATCCGAGCCTCACTGTGCTGAAAAGACAAACCAATACTCTCAACTCTATTAGTCAGCTATTTGAACAGTGTGGCTGATCAGGCCGCCACAGCCATCTCTGTAACCCCCAAGTGCCTACTGCAGCCTTCTTCAAAGGACCGTCAGGGGATCGCATTTCATTTGTGAATGTTAAGCAAGCCTTGATCGTACCACGGGACCCGTGCTCTGAGACAGAAAGAAAGGGAATTTTAGTAAAAATATCACCGTGTGGATTTAATGGTGTGATCGTGTGCAGACTTTAAAGATGGAGCTGTCATGGATCACCTCTGTGTTTCCTTGTGTGTGGGTGGTGTGCTCTCAGATTTCTTTGGTTGCATGTGTATCCTCTCTCTCTGTCTGTGTTTGGTGGTGTGTAAATTAAGTGTTTGCATGTAGGTGTGTGCATGCAGGTGCAGAATGAGTGTTTAAAAAGACTCATTGTTGGGTGCAAACATCTTTGAATTATGACTTAGTGTAAACATGGAGAGTCTGCAACGCCACATAAGGGTTACAAACTTCTCAAGGATTTCTTTTCAGCAACAGAAAAAAATGTACCCGCAACCAGTTGGATTGGATAACAGCCTCGCTGCCCACTGTTCCATTTCACTTCTGTCTCGTCTAATCCAGACTATTTGAATTCAGAAACACTTTCCATCTGCATCACTGTAGACATATTGAGCTGTCAAATCAGTTGCTATTTTCTCTCTCATCCAGAATTCCTGACTATTAAAAATGACGTAGCATAAAAAGACTTGACTCAATGAATGCCTTCACAATCACAACATGGGCTACTGAAAGCTAGACACGTTCAGTCACTGCTGATGTTACCGCTCCTTCTAAACGGAGAGTGGTATTAATCATTCATTGCTGTTGCACAAACATATAGAACATACGATTCATCAGTGCAAGCTATCTTCCAATTTCATACAAGATGCACACTCACACATACACTGACTTTGAGGTGACATTCAGCCCAGATACGGAAAAAAATAACAAACTCAAGAGACAGCAGTATATCTTGTCTGAGGGAGATGGCGAAGCCGGACCACAATTTGTTTTCCTATTTGCTCTTGATTGCAGTGTTGCCTTCCGTGCCGACAGAAGGCGGCCTCGTCTATCTCTCTGCCGTGTGTTTGTCTTTCTCTTTGTTGTGACAGACGAGACGTATCACGCTTTCTCAACTGAGCAAACCTCAGGTTATATGGTGCATTTGTTTCCAATATTGTGATGCAAATACATCTCTAGTGGCTTTATTAAACTCAAAGATAAGAAAGTTATATTTATATTATAGGGGAAAAATTCCACAACATTTTTTCTGATTGGTCAAAAGTCTTGAAATTTGGTACAAAGTAGGGCAGTCAAAGTTGACGCAAATTCATTTTAACGCTACTAATTTCTTTAACGCATTAATGCAACTTGCCATGTTTAGGTTGTAACAGGCTCAGTTTTAAAGCTACAGTGAAGATATTGGTATCATATGAAAACATAAGGAATCCATTGGTACCAACCATGTCATACTAGCTTGTCGTGAAGGAGGTTAAATAACGCTCCAAACGCTTTGACGAGGAAAAACTGGCATGGCCATTTTCAAAGGGGTCCCTCTAAAGTACATTTTGAACAGATAAAAGAAATGTGTGATTAATTGCGATTAACTATATGGACAATCATGCGATTAATCGCGATTAAATATTTTCATCGATTGACAGCCCTAGTAAGAACAGTACAACTTCGAATTTTTAAGATCTCATGAAGAATGTATCAGGATTTTTGAAAAATGAGGAAAAACATTAACATTATGTTTATTAAATGTTTTCCATATGAAATATATTTTTTTACCATGCCATATGTGTGCATGTCTTTAATGTTTTTATTGTTTTTATTATTTATTATTCATACATATACTTGATCAGGCACCTTGGAGTCTCTGTCATACAGACATTTTCTTATCATACTATATTTAGTATTTGGTGGCATGGGATTAATGATTTTTCCTATAACATATTGGAGTCTATTGCAAAAACAAAAGTCCCAAAGACTAGAAAAACTGGTTTGACCGATTTTGAAAAGTTCTTCCCTTTACACTTGTATTAATTATCAGTGCAGATCTCCGTGTCTACAACTTTATCTAAATCCCTGTGTACATAATCACCTCATCTGACACGCTGTTAGATCCTTAACGGTGACTTGCTCTACAGGTTGAGCCAGTTGCAAATACCCGAGTCTACATTGTCTGTATGAGTCAATGCTCCTGGCTAACAAGGTGGGGTTCAAGTTCCCTTGTGAGCCTTTTTCTTCTTCTTCTTCTTCTTTTTTCCTGTCATTCACACATCTCGCCTTCTTCAACCTGACTTTATTCCATCTTTCAAGGTAACACGTATCAGCCGGAGGAGTAAAGCACAAGCAATCCGTGTATAGTTTTATTCGCAGCGCTTCCAGTTATGTCTTTACAAATCTCACTCTTTTGTACGCACCAGGGCTGCGCTTCCTCCTGACACACAAGATCTTCCCTCTTATAATAGAGAAGGAACAGAATGAACAATATTCTTGCCCTTTTTAGTGTCCCTTCTTCTCACACAATATTTTATCCTCTCTATTATTCGTCTGATATTAAAACCGAAATGTATCTATTTATTTTCTTGATCTAACACTTCTTATAAATAAAGATAATGCCCCTTACCTTAGACACAGAGAAGCAGTGTAACAGACTCTCTGGTGAGTGAGCGTGTCCCAGCTGACCTTGTGTCGATGCTGACTGACTCAGTCTCACCTGGATATTTGGAGGGGGTTGGCTTTGAGGTGTGGACCTGCTGGAAGAGTCAGGAATGGGAGGAATGGGTGGAGCATCGTTTCCGGATACTTTACTCTCACACACTGGCAGTTTCAACCTGAGCTTGTTTTGCATTAGTAGAAGTGCCTCGGGGTGTTTTTGTGGGAAGACAAGAGATAGCATCAGAGAATGAAAAGAGAAACAGACAGTTGGACGCGAGAATGGAAAATTATGTGATAACGATAGTTAGATCAAAAGTAAAGGTCAGCAACAGGCAGGTGACTAACCAGACAGTTGACATACCTGCATTGTGTTGTGTACTTTACAATGCAAAGTGTGAGCCATTGTGGGTACTTGGTTTTGCGCTGGTTTCAGGCATTTAACCTTAAGATCCCCCTCAGTGTCATCAACTTGCATTTACTGACCCTATTACTAGCGTACTTAGGTTCTGAAAAATAAACAAGTTGCCATTACTGGGGTGGCATCTGCCAATACGTCCCCGTCTGAATGCAAGCTTGTCCTATGAAGTGTTGTCCTAAAAGAACAATGCCAAGCATTCCTTTGAGCCTATACTCAAAATGAAAGTCTGATAAATATTTAAACAATAGTTTGGAATAAAAAGTGAAAGAAAACACTGGGAATTACAATAAGTAGGTCTTAAAAGAAGACTTACTGTTTACTGCTAATGTCAGCAAACACACCCAAAAAAAACCCTATGGGATCATATTCAGATCCCACATCCTCACCGTGTCACATTACTTCTTCTCAGCCCTGAGCTGAAACTAAATAAAAACTATATCCTTTAAGAAAACTAAAGCTAAACTAAGGCAAAATTGGCCTGGGTAATAAAAATAATAAAAAAATGAACGTAAATTAATTTCAATTTTAGTTTTTTTAACTATAATATATCGCTACCAGAAAAAGGAGACAACATGAATTTCCGTCAGCTCTCGTGACATTGAACCACAGACACTGAACGGACTTGACCTTCCCTTATATGGCTGCAATTGCTTCACTAAAGTAGCGCAAAGACTAAACATTACAGTCATTCCTACATCTACATCCTTCTTCTGAGATATTATACCTGGCCCTAACAAAAATAACCTAAAACTGTAAAACAAAAACTAAACCTTTCTGAAAAACTGAATCTAAACTAAAGCTAGTGAATGCACTCTAAAAACTAAACTAAGATGAAATTGGAAAAACTAAAATAAAACTAACCGTTGCCCTTACACATACACAAAGTAATCAAAATCAACACATGACAGCTAATCCCTGTGGGAAGTAGATAACAGATGTGTCTTCATAGCATCCCATACATTCCACAGGAGGGAGGGTTTTCAGACCTCTTTTTTGTTGTTTGTTTGTTTGATTTCTTCTCTCTCTCTCTAGTTTCCAAGTAATACGCTGACACACCCACTTGTTGGCTGGCTGCATATACCACGAATGAAACATATATAGTAAACAAAGGTACACATGTGCATTTTAGAACGTGAGTATGTAGATAGGTTAGTATGTTGTTACTATGTGAATGATAGAGAGAGAGGGAGAGACAAAGCACAAGAATGCAGACCTCAGGGCAATTACTAAGTTCAGTTAGGGTGCGCCGTAGTGATGTTTGTCAACCTTATTTGTAACTTCCTCTCAAGCCACAAAGCAGGTTTTCTCATTTGGTTCCTCTTGTTATATCAAACCAGTTCGTCCTTTCAAAAAAAAAAGAAAAAAAGTCAGGTTGTACCCAGCTCAAAATAGAAAGAGTCTGCACATGGCTGGATTATGCAATAAATATTATACTATCTCGCATCGAGGCGAAGCAGACAGGAGAAAGATCAGACAAAGAGAGAGAGATTAATGTGTTTACAGAGAATATGTTATGCCCTTCATTGGCCTCTAGAGAATGCTGATGCTCCATCGTTTTATCACAGTTTTTTTTCTGTCAGACGGAGGGGGGGAAGAGAGGGAGAGGAGAAATGTTAAGCAGACAGAGAAGCAGAGGATCTCATCTCCCCTATTAAAACTAAGCAGCCACATCATCTGTGATAAAGGAAGAGGCAGCATCCAAGAAAAGCTGCAGAGCCGGTTGTCAATAGCGATACTAAAGACGAGCTATTCCAGATGATCTGTGCTGAGCAGCAGATTTAATATTTAAAACAGCAGCAGCCTTTTTGGTGAGACTAAAGAAATGATATCACCGCTGTACTGTAGCTCTATGATGAGTTGTAGTTCTTCATTAGGGCTCTCTTCACTAGCCGCCCACTGATTATACATGCATATGCTCAGCCAATCAGAGCGAGCCTGTTTAACTCATATCTCTCTAACCTACTTCTTTTGCAATGTGTGGTATGTTGGTGTCACATTTTCATTATCTTACTGGATGTGGTTACCACACTGTTGCCAGGAAACGATGATGGTTGACGTAGGTTAAATGGGCTGGCAGAGCCACATTAGGACAAACGACTAGCGCGTGATCATTTTGTTCAAGCTGCTAAGAAGTTCAAACCGAGCACCTCCCTTTCACTTTCGCTACCCTCCATCATTACATTGTGTTGGATCTGAATGTAAATTCTCTCCTAGTTCCTATATATCCGTGAATAATTTGATCTTTTTTATTAACCCTCTGAGATCCACAACAGACCCGTTTTTGTCTTTTTTAGGTGGGTACAGGGTGTCTTTAGAGAGAGATAGCAGGTCAACAGTAGATATCACATAGAAGTGGTGTACATCATTTGAAAGCTTAAGATTAATTTCAGATGCAGCTGAGCACTTTGTGACAAGTTGATCTAGTTATAAATCAGAAATAAGCACAAATTAAGTAATTATTCAATTAAAATGAATTGTAAAAGTGTATAAGGGTTTAGAACATTATGATCGAAGTATACGATATCCATTCCTATGCTCTATTATGTTTCATGAGTTCTAGTGGCAATTTTTGGGTTGATACCATTTGTTACACAGATTTGGTGCTAAATTTTACCATTTTTTACCAATTGAGAAGTGGTAAAAACGATCAATAATCCCTCCAAAATACCACTTTAAGACACGAAGACCTCTAAGAACATCATAGAAAAAGCCACGCTGTGATTTGGTTTCAAAGACTTTTGACATTTTGAGATTTCTGCATTTATGCATTTTTCGGCAATTGGATGTCGAGCACTTCTGTTCTGGAAACTGCTCAGAAACCCCCTTAGGACCTCTGAATGCCCTATGTTTCTAGTTTGTGGCTGTACAGTTTCATGAGGCTGTGATTATCCTAGAGGTCACCACAGGTCATTTTATACAGTGAGGTCAAGTTTCAAAAAATGGTCTCACTACAATGAAATGGCTACTATGGGGACTAACATCATCACACATGAATACAATTGGACTCATTGGATCCACAAGAGTCTCAAAGACTGCCCACCCTTGGCGCCCCCTGTTTTGAAAAAAAAACATTGCAAAAGTGCCCTCTTGGATGCCCCTTGATAAAACAAGAGTGCTTCCTGAGGTGCCCTTAAGAGGAGATACTTTAGGGTGGCCCTAAAATTGAGAAGATGCGATGCAGTGACATATAGTCAATCCTAAATGCTATAAAACGTTCTGTGCGCTGGTGCCCCACCACATGCAGCTGGTGCCATTTTAATTTTTTCGGCCCCTGCCCCTTAGAAAGCCTGAGTCCACCACTGAACAAGTGGTTAACGTTGTAAATTGAAACAAAAATTGGCTTAAAATGACTACGAATCTGAAACAAAACACAAAAAAATGCAACAAAACTACCTGGTTAGGTTTATTAAAAAAAAACATCATGGTTTGGCTTAAAATGACAATGAAACGCAATACAACTACTTAGTTAGGTTAATGCTTTGCCGCTGTCCATCACGAATAAACATCCATATAGAATTCATAGAAAAACGAAGAACAGCTTTCTTCGTCATGTTCTTGCTAACAGTGCAAAGGTGCCACCAATGATGTTTGTGTGACAAGCACAAATATTTTCTTCCAGTAGGAATGAGTTCTGACTGCAAACAAACTAGACGACAATATGACTGAAGCCTGGCGTCTTTCATATTCAGGTGGATTTAGGTACTTGGGTTACTTGGTCTGCACTAGGTTTGGAAAAAAATGGTTACTCCATTTTTAGTCAAACTGCTCATGGATTTGGAATAAGAGTTGTGAAAGCTCTCCTTTAGTCCTGTATTAGTAACTTGTAAAAGACTCAACATGTCCAAAAAAAGCTGAATAAACAGGATGAATGATCAAAGCTGTACAATGATGTTAAGAGTAAGGAAGGGTCTATACCTGACAACACGCAGACTTATGATCAGACACTCCCTTTCTATTGTATGTGCCTCCACTTAGCATTCCACATAACACATGCCAACGCACAATATGAGAGAGACAAGAGCAATGCAACCTCTCCTTGCTCTTCTTGTTATGTGGAGGAAGCTAAAAGACATCTAGGCTGATTCATTGTTGACCTGAATTAACTCTAAGTAACAAAATCAGCTCACAACACTGTCAACACTCTAAATTTATCGAATGGCTACGTTTTGGTCAAGCATCCTTCCTGGAGCCATTACTTATTCTCCAAATGCACCTTGTCTGAACACAGATGGCAAAGATCATTTTTCCTAAATTAATTCTGAAAGGGATTTTTTTTTGTTCAGATTCTGCCTGAGAGGAATGCGATTCAGAGCTCTTTTATACTCGGAGATATGTGGAATAAACTGGAAAAATACAAAAGTAAGTCACTCCTGTGAGTCTGCAGGGCAGACCTAGTGACAACAATTTAAGAGAGGCCTGTCTGAAAATGTGGGTTCACAGGTGTTCTCGGGGCCTGAAGAATGAAAAGCAACTCCCACAGAGGAATATATCACTGGATGTTTTCTTCCTATAGCAGAGAACATTTTAGGTGAGGGTGGCCAAAAAAGCAACCTTTCTCCACACCCCTCCGGAAAGTGCAGACGTTGTGGAAACAAGACAACTGAACCAAATGAGCAAATCACTGGATCAACACCTCTCTCCCCACACTGTTTATGGAAAGCACCATTCAGCTGTGTATCCTGAAATGGTGGATTACACCTCTGCACCCCGGATAGTCTTTGCACAATGCCTGCTGGCAATCCGAGATGCATAAAAGGAGTCTTTTTATCGGGCAGAACCCCAAAAGATTAAATGGGCTCAGGCTGATTGGCTGAGCGTGCACATGCATATGCTTGTAATGCTGAAGCTACTAAATGAGTCCCATTAAAAATGTGTGAAATAAAACTGGGGGACAAGTTTATTATCTGCATGGGAAATCAACGAAAATTAAGGCTTTATACTTGGTAACTGAAACATAGAGAGATTTCAAGACATTTAAACCCTCCCCAAGAAGCCTGTCTCTCACAACAAACTACAAAGATGGAGGAAAGGGCAAAGGTCAAAAAAGGTTTTTCTGGAAAATATGGTACTATTTGAGGTCAGGCTGTTCTCATTGTTCGTAGCTGTACCTACGAAAAGTAATGCACTGTATTTCGTATATATATCGCACGAAATCATTTCATATGTAATCCACGTAATTGTGAACCAGGAAATATAAAGAGCGACAAACGCAGAGCAGAGAGAAGGTCGGGGTGGATGGGTAGGTTAAAAAACACCAGACTTTTGCACAGGAGACCGGTGTTTATACCCCGTGTGAAACCAGAAGTCAACATTGATTTATTTGTTACATAACTTAGGCTACTTCTGAAGTTATTTTAACCCAAACCACGATCTTTTCCTAAACCTAACAAAGTAGTTTTGTTGCCTAAATGTCCAGACACACCAAGCCGACATCAAAGACTTGGCGGCGATGAAGGCTGACTGTTGCGTCGCCTCACGTCTCCTTTGTCTTGGCCAACAGGTTGCATTTGAACACATCGCAAAGACTACAGCTGACGGCCAGTTAGCACGCACATTCTGCGCCTGTGTGACATGAAATTACTCTCCACACCAGCAGTAGTCTGTATTCATCATTCAAAAAGGGAAACCCGAAGACCGAGGACTGCGGATATACTAACCGTTATTATGATACGTACATGAAACAAAGTGCTGTTAGCCGACCATTTTCACATCACTCACACCGCAAAAACTAGGCTGAACCGGCCCCCGAACTGACTGCCGACCATCAGCTTGGTGTGTTTAATCTAACCAAGTATTTCAAATATAGTCATTTTAACCCAAACCACATCCTTTTCCTAAACCTAACTAAGTGGTCTTGTTGCCTAAACCTAACCAAGTTGTTTCCTGTGAAGATGGAAGTTTATTTTGAAAAGACCGGAGCGGAAATTGACACGTGCGTAACGCTTTGCTGGACATTCATAGGAAAACACAAATTGTTGTATGAGGATACGTTGAAGGAGTACACTGTAAACAATACTCAATAGAGGCTGACATTCTCTTGACATTGGTCTGTTAATTTGTTTCTACAAAACTATCACTATTAATTTGACACTGATGTTTAAAAATGCTACGCAAAGCTTTCCGCATGTCATGTTTGAACTGTTTTACTTCAGATATCCAAACAATGCTGTATTCATCCATGCTGACACAGTCTTGCTGTCTACTCGTATGCCTCGTCTCTCTGATCATCCTCAACAAAGCACCCTCCCACAACTCACCCCTCCACCTCCCTTTGTTTCTATCCTGCCCCACCACCACCATCCCTCTCCCAGAGACCTGTCCCATTACTGTCACAGTCATTGCTCCAGCTTGGGTCATCCCCCAGTGTGTCAGAGCTGGTGACACCAAGC